>CAKNXH010001012.1:296733-377322 GCA_932178445.1 Andricus quercusramuli
CAACTCTTGTTGAAAATTCGTCTTTTCGGATGAAAGATTCAACTGTTTTGTAGAAAATTTGAATTTTCGCTTGAAAATTCAACAGTTTTGTAGAGAATTCAACTAGTTGGTCGAATTTTTAACTACTTTGTCAAAAATTCATTTTTTAGTTGAAAATTAATTATTTTACTTAATTTTTTTTTCAAACTAGGGTTTTTAACTAAAAATTTCAAGATTTTGTTGGAAATTAACTTTTTAATTGAAAATTCATATTTTCGTATTGAAAAATCAACTGCATTGTAGAAAACTCTTCTTTCAGGCTTCAAAATTCAACAATTCCGGAGAAAATTCAATTTTTTCAATTGAAAATTAATTTTTTGAAACGAAAATGTAACTATTCGATTTTTAGTTAAAGCTGATGTTCTTAATTCAAATATTTTGTTTAAAAATTATCTTATTTGTTGAAAACTTAAAATTGCGAAATTTAAAAATAAATGTTTTGCTTAGTTACCATTTTTTTTTTGAAAATGTGCAAAAACGGTTTTTTTATTGAGACATGCACATATTTTTTCAAAAAGTTGAATATGTCGAACCTGAAATTTATTCAGCTTGAACCAAAGAAACCTTTTGTTATTTTGCTTTTTCAGAGAAAAAAAAATTTGTCGTGAGTTAGGATTTTTGGGATTTCATATCTTTTTCGCGATTTTGGAACGTTATAAACGCCACGAAACAAATGTTTCCATGAATACAAAATAATAACATGTTTCTTCGTTCAGGCTGTTTTTGTGTTTTCAAAAAATTTTAAATAAGGCAAAATTTTTTTTAATCTAAAAAATAGTTTGAATTGTAAATTCAAAATTTTAAATTGTAAATTGGAGAACAGAAGGTATTAACCGATTTCAAAATTTGTTTCTTTACTTGTTCTGGATGTCAACTCACAAATTCAAACAGCCTCAGCTCAAACGATTGGATTAATTGTAACATTTTTACTTCGCTCCACTGAAAAGTTTAGTTTTGAATTTACATTGAAAGTATTAATTATAATAAGGATGAAATGACAAATCTTGGATAGAAATATCTATGAGAACGATGAAAAATATATCAAAATTGTGTAATTAACTAATTTTATTTTCTCTCGGACTTTTTTATATCATTCTGCATGGATTTCCAACGATCTAAATACATCCAATTTTTAAAGATAAATCTTTAATGGCAGAAATCATTGAAAAATATTTTAAAATCTAACATTTCTTACAAAAAGATTGTTTGTTCTTTTCGACATATGAAAATAAATGTTTAATCTTTCCCTTATATTACATAATACAAGTTTAACATATTTCAAGGATATTAAAAAATCTTGGATTTTACTCATTGCATGTTCCTTCGTAACCCCAACATTCCTTACATTAAAGAAGATTATTATTAAAGCAAACGCTTTGTGATCATAATACAGTATTTGGATATAGTTTTGAGTTTAGCTACTGTTTTTTGCCGTCTTTTTCCACTTCAAAAATCCGCTTTATGGACATGACACAATATAATCCTGAAACTAAATTAATATCGACATTGTTAAGTTATAACTTTTATTATTTGTAAGCTGAATATCACAACAAAGTGTATATTTTACCATTCTTTGCCACGGTCTAAATATGAAAATATCGCTGACAAGTTTCAAAATGTGGTCTTGGCGTACTCTCTCTCATGCGACGAGTTTCATTCGAGCTTCCAATAGTTAGAGTGATTACAATCATGTTTTTATTTTGTTTATTTTTCAGATCCGATAGTCAGATCAGACAAAGAGCAAGGTCGACTAGCAATGGTCTCCTCGTCACCTACTCCCATGACAGGCTCTTTGCCTGTAGGTGAGTAGCGGCCCAGGTAATGTCAACATCATAACTTACCTCTTTCATTAAAATTAAGGACCATTACTTCCAAATGTTCTGGATGCCAAAGCCTCATTTGAAGAAGGCAAAGGGATTCGTCAAAATAAAACTGTATAGTTGACTAATTTTATTGATTTTCTTGATCAAAGAGAAATGAATTGTAGATTTATAAGATTAATATAAAATGTATATGGGAATTAGAAAGCTAGGAAAAATCAAGTTAACTATTTGGCAGCATCGTCTTTAATAATCAACATTACATTGATAATTATCCTTGTTGTTTACAAGAGAATGTGTTGGAAACAGATATGTAAAACACTGTAAAAGACTACTTTTTCGAGAAAAAATCTATTCCAACTTTAAAATTCTCGTAAGACATTTGTAAGACATGAGACGCTCTGGATTGCCATGCAATTTCTGTTTTGTTTTTACTCGATTTAGAATGCTTATGCTATTAACTGATATTAATGCTCACTACTTGCGATCTTTTACAATAAAAAAGTAACCGATTTAGTTCTCTTCAAGATCATGTACACCATTCCCAAGAAATTTTATCTGTCAGTGCTCATATTCATGGACCACATGATGTTATAATACAAGAGAATGTAGATAATCATTTTAAAATCGAGGAATTCTTATTGTTGAAATTTTAGTTTTGAAGTGTAAGACTAAAAGAAATGAAAATACAAATGATTGATGAGATATGGAATATTGTTTATTATTAATTCTGGACTGCATTCTCGTAAGACATGTCCCTAGATACAATCATTCACTGAATTGAATCAGGCACACGAGATTTCCAGATTCATCTAATTCCTTTCTCATTGCACTTAAAATAATGATCACCAAATAGATGATGTCAAGAATTTATCTGCAGTGAGAAATTACTTCTTATTATAGTTATGAGAGAATAGTTTATTTTATACGCTACCGGTGCGATCCCAGAATATGTCAATTCGCTTAAATTAAATACCTTACTAAAGAAAATGTATTAAAAGGAAACAACTTACAGAAAATTATAAAATAGAGATTTATTTCTCTTTAACAATGTCTTCTTTAAAAAAAAACAGATAATGCCTTGGCTGTTTGTTTATTCCAGATTATATTTTTGTAAGTTTTCAGAACGTTAGTTTATGTTCTGTATGATAATTAAAGAATAAAAAACTTTGTTATTAAATTAACTTTTTTACTACTGAAACGGACTGACACTGATGCGATCAGACTCAAACCCTACTTCCGTATTATGCTAGACATTGGATTAAAATAAGAATTTCTTTTTGAATTTTAAAATTTCTCTTCGAAGTTGTGACTAATTTTTTACATTCTTATCATTTACGATAGACGGTATTATTTATTATATAATTTGTAGTACAAATGATGGCTTGCAAGTCTAAAACGGAAATTTGGCAATATAACTGACAGCGCGCCAGGTGGCGGAATTCAGAACTAACGGTTATCTGTGGTTAGACGAACAGCGGGTGTAAAAAGTGAAATTATTAAAATTTGTCAAATGGAATTTGGTGAAAAGTTTATTTTGTACGAGTTTCTTTTTTTTTTAATTTGCATTCAAGTAGTTGAAAAATTTGTTATTGAATTCGTACTTACACTCGTAGGTCTGATTGTCCGAAATCTTGTAATTTATGCAATATTTTGCTTATGCGATTAACACAAATTCCTTGCCACTAAATGGTATTCAGTGGTATTGAATATTAACATATGTTAATAACTTTTTTTCTGATTAAATAAATGTCCAAGGCATTTTTTGGGCTTCACACAGTTTATTTTATTGATCCTTCCATTTTATTTAAATAAATATGTATTTACACACTTTGCTCACATGAATAATGCTTCAGCGTATAACCATTAGTTCATGTTTTTTCCAACGGAACGCTCCTATATAAGCGTTCATACTTGATAGAATTAAATACACAATATTGAAATAATTTTGCAAGGTGGAAACAATTAAATTATTTCAGCATACCTTCAATGTATTAAGGAGAAACAGTTACAAGTTTCTATTTAATTTTGAACTTTCGTAGATTAGAATAATTTTGAAATCCGTTCTTTTTTTATATTTCAAATTTGAAAGAGTTGAATTTAAGTCCTTTCAATTTAGATATTTCTGTTAAAAAGTGTATTAAAAAGTCTTTATAACGCCGAGGTTTTCAAATTTTTATAATCTGTAGCTTGGAATATATCAAATTTTGAAACTTTCTGTAGACTAGATTTTCCGATTTGAACGTTTTTGAGGATTCAGTACTTGAAAAACGATTTAATCTTCGGAAATTGTTTTTTTCCTCCCCAATTAAAAGCTTCTGTGTTTCAATTTTTATATTTAAGATAGGGAATGATTTGTAATCCGATTTTTGAATAAGGGAAAATGCAAAATAGCAGTTTAATGTTAAAATCATGATAAATACACATTTAATGAATTTTGAGATTAATATTTTGTGTTGAAGACAGTATTGAATGCTTAAATAATTAATAATCATTCACTTCTGATCTCACAAGAAAAAAGGAACCATTCCGTAATATAATAAAACAAATTGTTCAAGCAAATAATAATTTTTTGAACGATTTAGATATAGCTTGCGAAAGAAACCATATCTTAATAATGACCGACATAGTGAAAGAGAATTTAAAAAACTAGAATTTTCTCAACCTTTTCCATGAACAATTTAATAATGTCTTAAACAACAAATATTAATAAACTAAAATATTACTCTGAAATAAAACTGCTATCTTGTATTTTCGGGGAATTTTCCGGGCAGAATACAAAGTGGATGAGGCATCAAATTTAAACTTTATAGTGCGGGAACTATTCCTTGAACATTTTCTAATAAGTGACTAATTAAATTTACGAAAAGTGAGCTTTCTTCATTTAAAAACCCATGTTGATTTCAAAGGCTCAAGGCATGTCTTAATATTGACGAATTTGAAAAAAAATGCAATTTCTTTTCCCGAGATCCTGTAGCGAAAAAGGTTTTTTTTATCACCCTAATGTCCACTATAGTTATATCACCTCAAAAATTCCACCATTCTTAAAATAGTTGATGTAATCGGGGAAAATAGAGTTATTCACTAATTTTGTTTTTATTTTTTGAATATGAAACTATTCACTCTAAAATCACTACTAATACAAGTATACTTGAAAAATGGCTTTTTTCGAATTTTTTTGTAAAAGAAAAATGTATACACTTTTGAAACTTGTATTTCGTGACGTCATACGCTTTCAATATTTTCTAAACAAGCTAGAGGCTCATGCTTTTTCTTTCAAAAATGGAAATAAATAAATGCTAAGACTGGGGTTTTGTGGCTAAATGTACAAATTTCAGCGTTGAAAATCTTGAAAAGAATATTTTTATTCATATCTACTGATGAGTGAACGGCAAAAATTGATAAAACGTTCCGACGTGGCATGTTCCCTATAAAATTAACAGTACGAATATATTGTTGCTAATATCTTTTCAACTGTTTCAACGTTAGCAAATATATATTTATTTTTAATAAAGAAATATTAAATATGCTTTGTGTATTGTACTTTAATACTTGATGACGGCTATACCGTAAGGGAGCAGCAATTTTGAGATTTTGTTTTGTGGTTAAAATGTAATCCTACCTTTATTTATATATAAAAGCTCTATTTTTTAAATATTTTTATTATCTTAGTTTTACTGAAGCCTTTACGTTTTGAAAGCAATAATCCTTTATTGCCCGATCGAAAAATACATTAAATAAATCTTCTGCAGTATGTGCAAAAGCTCTAACCTCAAAATTTAATTTTCATGTTAGCTTAAATATGTTATAGTTTTTTACACTGTAGAGGTACTTCTGTTGAAAAAAAATACTGCAAAACGGGCAAAGCCCTAATTTGAATACTTTTTGCAGAATATATTTTCATGTGTTTGAGGTTAGAATGTCAGCTTGCAATTTTACATAAAAACTATATTAAAATTAGACATTCTTTCACTTTGTGGTAATGTAAATTAAGAAATTAATCAGAAATAAGTTCTTAATTTTCAATTAGAATATACAATATGCACTGCAATATTTATTTTACATTTTTTATGAGAACTAAAAGCAATGTGAAAGCTATGAAAACACTTCGCGAAAAAATAACTAATTATTGTGTTGACTTTTGATAAATTATCCGAACTGGCTTTAATGTATGCAGGCATACTGATACTCTGTAAAATTCCTTTTAGCCAAAAAACGATTTTTAATTATTTTTATTCTGTTTGTCAAATTGACCACGAAATACTAAAAGGAGACCGCACACTTGTTTGTGGCTTCTTACTATACAGCAAATGACCAGAACTAATGACCGCACAATTTCGCGATCGCTTATCCTCCGATTTTTTCCATAGCGAGATTTATTACCAGATGAGAGCGCCTCTTCGGAGAAAATTGGTAGCTAAATTGTCGTCTGCTACTGTAGGAATCGTAATTCCTCAATTTGCCACATCTGGCGCTCTCATCTGGGAAAAAATGAAAATCCGAGGACAGGTGATCCCGGTTGTGGGCTGTTTACCACCATCTCCGTCACAGGCGTGCTGTCTCCTTGTAGTAACTTCGTGAAATTGACACATGTATTTTCTTGGGCTTTAAAAGCGTATGACGCAACAGCACGGGTTTCGAGCCACGGGGGCGCTACATGTTTCGTTTTAAAAGTCCACATTTCCGTTCGATATTTTGTCACTTTTTAATGAAGTATTACAAATTATTAAATAAACAAAATTAAGTTTCCATTTCACAAAAATGGAATTTTGCGGATGACGTGCGATTTAGAAAAAATAGTTGAATATGTAATTATTTATTTAACATTAACCGCCGAATATAAACCATGTAATTGATTACGTAACATTCTGATGCGTGCCATTCACTAACTTCACTTCGTTGAGTGTGAGGGGAAAACAATGGACCAAATGTATGGGATTCGGTCCATTTTTGCCCTATTTTGCTAATATCTTCGTAAAAACTAATTTTTTTCATATATCTGTATCAGAAAATTAGTTTTTATTCTTTAATAACTATTCAGTGGAATGATAAAATTATAATAATTATTATTTATTACAAAGATATTACAATAATAAAGTTTTGTCCCATGCATTTAGTCCATGGTTTTCCCCTCAGCAAATCAACGATGTGAAGTTAGCTGGTGGTTGAAGTGAAAATACCTAATTAAGGCCTTAAGATCAATCTAACCTCAAAATAATGTTCCCACATTTTTGGCAATAGCTCACGTTCCCACGAATTGAGATATCGTGTTTAATAATTAGAAACTTAAATACAAGGCACTAATAACGTTTGTATATCCCTGAATTTCTTGAAATCCAAAAAAATGCAGGAATATACGTACGTTAGTATGACGTGGTCTTAAATTTATTTAGATATTTTTGCTCTGCTGTTATACGGTTTTTTTTGTATACAAAAACAACGTCAACAAATCCCTCGAAGGAAAATTTTATGTGTTTTGTAGATGACCAAACTAAAAAAATATTTGATCATACCCAGGAAAAAAGAACCCATTGAAAATGCGACTCCGGGAAGTGCGTGTCTGTCAACTGCAGATTGAGATTTTTTGAACTGAATTGGTTTGCGACTATTTGAATCAGTCAGTTTCTCGAACAGCTTCTAATGGTCAATATACTGCATTGTCCATTTCCAGCAAAGTCATATTGAATCGATATTTGACATGATTTTTAAAATTTATAAAATATTGACAGATTAAGATAAATCATATGCAAGGCATATAAGTCTGTCAAACAAATAATAGCGAGTGAAATTCTGTTAAAAACCAATGGGCGGCAATCTGGAATTCCAGTGACAGATACGCAATTCTGATGACTTCGAAACCCATTCAAATCAAGTGTATAGATTTTTATTTCCTGGGTAGATGCGAGCAAAATTCGCTCCATGAAAAATTCTTGATATGTTGAACTTCAAAACTGCTGTACAGCTAACCGTGTGTGTCCGAAAAAGGATTTGAGCGCCCCCTTCGGCCATATTGAATGTAACCTAATGTTCAAAAAAGATTTTCCCTGTAAGAGATCAAAAACAATCTTGCTATATTTGAATTTGAAAATAGTTTAGCGTTTGAGTCCCTAAATTGCTTAATACCAAGTCCCTAAGCTCATAACTCAACATTTTTAAATACGATCTTAAAAATGTCTTGCAGATGATCATGGCGTAGCATCGGGCAATGTGCCGGTTCCTGGTGGTACCGCTGGATTGAGAAACACAGACGGGGTTGGAGGTGGTGGATTGAGTGCCCTAGAAGAGCTCTCGACACCCCAACCCATACCTCAGCTCTTATAAATTCAGCGACCCGGAATCACAGATCGCGTCCCAAGCTACTTCAGAATAAAACACACCGCCAACTGGTGCATGGTATCGTCAAGGTCGTAGCCATTCTCGCCGACAGAATTCTGGTTTGTAATATCGGTTTCATCGATCATTCAATTAAGACTGAGTTATCTTGCTTCGCCTATCGCCTCAAGGAAATCTTATGCCACTCGAGGATCGTAACGTACTTAGGATACTCGACCAACGGAGGGATTTTAGATATGAAATTTTTCCTATCCGAAACGTCTGTCGCGTCGACGGAATTCGAGGTGCGTCTTTCGAAGGGGTGCAGATCGCTTTTGTTCCAAGGCATGCGAAACACGATACCGATTTTCCTGGGATTCCTATTAACACCAAGTCCCGTCTCATCTTGCAGATGATCGTGGTTTAATAGTAAGTCGAGATGCTGACCGAAAGAGAAAAAACAAAAACAAAATAGAAACCACAAACACACGTACACAAGAACACGTGAACACGCGTGTATAACGCATACACTAGGTCACTCAGTTTAGTATATTTAACGATAATAAAAAAATGTTCATTTATATCTGATACCACAATGATAGCTGAATAAAACGTTTGTTATAGCCAAGTACTCTTTGTGCTTTGTGAATACCTGTGCATTAGCACTGAATGCTTTCGATCTCGGTCGGCCCTCGTTTATCAACATCCAATCATTTAAACCACCTTTTGAAAACGATCCAAAAAATAGTCACTTCCAAAATTTAAATTTTTCGTTCATAACATCAGATCGGCCATACTTAGGATTCGAGGTTATGTTTTCAGTATTGACGTCATTGTCGCGCGAAATTTAAATTTTTTGGAAGCACTTTTTTTCTTTTCCTTTCTCTAATCTCAATGTAATGTGTAGTTTGCCGGACGAGGCGATCGAATAAAATCCAAGGCCCCCAAATACTTGGCAATAGCGAAGCCTAAATAATTCTACAAGCATTACCGATATACATACTAGACTAGGTCATTATAATACCAGGAAATGTACATTTTGACTCGGCGTGCTGGCTAATCATGAATAGTCTCTTTTTGCCTCTTTTTTTCCTTCCTTTTTGTATTAACGGTTTAACACTTATGTGCATGTTTGGCCAGCTCACCGCGTATTTTTCAATGCATTTATCGAGAAGACGAATGCTTGTACAAAATAATATTCAGACCGTGCTCTACTCGAGTGAAAAACTCCCGGAAAAGTCGGTCAGTTCCTATTAAATCCAAAAGCGAGCGTTGATTCGATTTAAGTCTTAAATGAAGTAAAATGAAAAATAATGAAATAATGAGAAGGTCGAGTAGAGTTCGGATTTCAAACTTGACAAGTGGCAGAATTCTTGATGCTGGCTTATATAGCAATATTCGCTTCCCTTTTGATCCCTGGCGCCGTTCTTGCCTCGAACTCTGTATATTTCAGGATTTTATAAACGTAAATATTATAATATATATATACACATATGTAGGTATATATATATGCGATATAAATAGATATATTTTATTTTCAAAATATACGTATATAAGGAAAGTAACATATAAATACGAGAAAATAAGCGGGCTTTTCTCTGTTGCGAAGTGCATCGATTACGGAAAATGATTTATAATATATTACGTGTAATTACGCGATCGCATTATATTTATTCCATTCGACTTTTGTGAATATTCATACACAAGACAGTCGTCACCGATGTGACGGAGAGTAATTTTTCAATGTATCTACATCATTCTACGAAGGCAAGAACGGCGCAAGTATACTCATTTGTCAATAATAAATAATTATTATCTCGAGTCCCCATTTGTACGTTAAGTTTATGATAATCTAGTTTAGTTTTATAGTGAAAAAAAGAAAGAAACAATGAGTAATTAATGTGTAACGAAGCGACACGAACAACTGGAACAAAAAACAGAAAGATCAAAAACAATAAACTGTTCTGTTTCGAAGAGAAAAGTGCAATGCGTTGATTTTTCGTAATGGGTCTTTTGCAGTGCGGCGATTTCAGAAGGCTTTTGAAGTTTTCTGGATAACAAATTGGTGCTTCGAAAATTCAACTTGCGTTCTTTTATTTTTGATTCAAAACTTATCAGTGAAATTGAACTCGAGCAAGGGAGAGAAAAACGAACACGTGCCATGAGTTTTTTTTTCTCTTATTAATTGTACCTATTATTGTATCGAAGGATGAATGGTAAAAAGAGAGGTATAAACGCTTTTCTTTAGAATCGTAATCTGTCGATAGCAGTCTCATAGTACTCATAAACAACCGATCTTGCGTTTAACCGAAAGAACAAAACGACTAGAGTCTAGCATTTTTGGGTGAATGATAAGACAATAAAATTTATTACAATTACGCGCATTCTGCTTTTCAAATTTAACAGTACATTACGCAAGAGTGAAATCACAATAGATAGTTTCGTTGATACATGGTCGAAGGGAAGACGCTATATTAGAGTTCTGCAAACGAGGAACATTTTTAAACGAATATAAAAAAGTGAATTATGCATGTGCGAGAAAGTTTTAATCATTTTTATTATGTCAAAAATAGTTGTATCGATAATAATTTAACAATGCTGTATAGGATGATAAAAACAAATACAATTTCGTTTATATTAAAGAAAGTTATGCCCGTTTCTCTTTTCTTCACTGGCGCATGTTCATTCAGCAATTAACAAACTAATTATTAATTTTATTTGAAAGTTCAGGATTGCCCTGCAGTCAAAAAATGTTTTTTCGTGACTTAAAACTATTTTTCTAGTTTCTATCAATAAAGTTTATTTCTTTATCTTAAAGCTTTTATCGCTTTGTTTAACTTTTTAATGCAAATGTAGTTTGATAGAAGACTTTGAAGTTTAAAAAAATAATGTTTAGTACTACCGTGGCTTTGAACAGTGGTAATCCTGATGTTGTTACGCTTAAAAAATAAAAGTATTTTGACAAAATAGAAATATGTGTTTGGAAATTAAATTCATCTCTAGCTTCTTGATAACTTGCTTTCTAATAATTTGGGGAAATTATTTTATGATGCATAAACTACATAATTTTTAAAAAATGTATAGTAAGTATTTTTGAATTGTTTTTCAAAATACGTAGTAATACTTCAAATTTAATAAAAACGGTGTAACGCAGGTATGTATATAATGTAATATTTGAAAACTTTGTTTCCTTTTTATGTTTTTCGTTTTTTTGTCTTCTTTAAATTATTTCGTTAAAAATTCATGTATTCTGTTAAAACAATGAATTTTTTGTGGAAAATTAATCTTTTTATTTGAAAATTAATCTTCTTGTTTAAAAAATCATCCTTTTAGTTGAAAATTTATCTTTCTAGTTTGAAATTCAACTATTTCAGTTGGAGATTCATTGTTTTAGTTGAAAACTCTTGTGTTTGGGTTAAAATTAATTTTTTAAACCAAAAATGTTACCATTCCATGTTCGGTTGTAAATTATAATTTTTTTGGTTCAAAATTCAACTATTTAGTTGAAAATTTGCCTTCTTCAAATTTAAATTCAACTATTTCGTTAAAAATTCATGTATTTTGTTGAAAAATTGTATTTTTTGGTAGAAAATTAATCTGTTTATTTGAACAATAATCTTGTTCAAAAATTCATGTCTTTGTTTGAAAATTCAAGTGTTCCAGTAAAGTATTCATCGTTTTAGTTGAAAATCCATCTTTTTGGTTTAAAATTTAACTGTTCAAGTTGAAGATCCATAATTTTATTTGAAAACTCATCACTCTGGTTAAAATTTGAACTGTTTTGTTGAAAATCCGTTTTTTTTGTTGAAAATTAATTTTTCCAACTGAAAGTTTGACTTCCATTTTTTGTAAAAAATGAATATTTTTTAGTAAAAAATGTAAGTATTTTTTTCTCTGGTCTCTGTTGTTGTGTTAAAGGGTGTTTAGAATGAACTTCATGCATTAAAATAAATATTTGCGTTTTTTCTGCAAATATGAATATGTTACTTTTATTTGACCAGGAAAATAAAAAACTTGACCGGGAAATGACCGGAAATTGACCGGAAATTTGAACTCGTCCGCCGAATCACCACCCTGGTATTGTGAATAATTCTATAAGTTTTTTATTTCGTTTCCGCCAATATAGAATGTTCAATTATACATTTTTTGTGATATTCAACTTACAAATTACAAAAATTATAAGTTGAAAATTTTGATGTTAATTCAGTTTCAGAATTAGAATGAGCCATGGCCATATAACGGATTTTTTAAGGGTTTTACCACTCGGTTTTTTAGTGTACATCAGATTACAAAACATTACTAAAGATTTCAGAAGGTTTTAAAATATTTCAAAGATTTTGAACATTTTACAAAGATTTCACGTATTTCAAAGATTTCAAAAAGTTTACAGTACACCAGATTTCTAAGATTTAAAAATATTTCGAAGTTTTAAACGATTTCAAAAGGTTTAAAAACATTTTAGATGATTTCAAAAGATTTCACTAAGATTTCAAATAATTCACTGATTTCAACGAATAAAAAAGATTTCACAAACAAAGATTTGAGAAAAATTTCACAAATATTTGAAAAGATTTCACAAAAATTTCAAAGATTTCACAAAAAATTCCCAAAGATTTCGAACATTTCCAAAGATCTAAAAACTTTCAAAAGATTTCAATGGTTTTAAGGATATTAGAAAGATTATAGTAAACAAGATTTCTAAGATTTCACACAGATTAAAAATATTTTAATGATTTTAAATGAATACAAAAGTTTTCAGAAAGATTTCATAGAAATTTTATAAAGATATCAGAATAATACAAGAATTGCAAAGATTTCAAAACATTTCAAAGATTTTAAACGATTTTAAAGATTTCGATGAGTTCAAACGAATACAAAAGATTTCACAAACAAAGATTAAAGAAAGCTTTCACAAATATTTTAATGATTTCATAAAAAATTTAAAAAAAATTAAAGGATTTTAAAGTTTTCGAAGATTTAAAATATTTTGAGAAGATTCCAAAAAATGTTATAGAAATTTCAAGATTTCACAACGATTTTAAGCATTTCAAGAGATTTTAACGAATTCACAAAGATTTCAAAGATTTCAAGGTTTTCAAAGGCGACGTATGTTCGCAAAAAATTAAGAATTTGTTTATTTATGGTTCTGCCTTCTTTAGAAATTATTTACCAATAAAAAATGAAATTGCTCATTTTTTTACATGTATAACAAACGCTTATTTTATTATTTGATGTAAAAAAAGGAGACCTGGAAAACCTGGAAAATACCTTGAATTTCGTTCCTAAAAATCACTGGAAACCCTGTTTTTGTTCTGAAATAATATTTTTAACAATTATCACAACTAGATTGATGAAATGAAAATCAAATAACATCAACGGTTATTTTGGCTGAATTGTCTAAGTCGTAAATTCGCATTTATGACGGATATATGTAGTGAGAATATTTTTATACATTTATACGGAAATATTTTTTCTGTTTAAAATTTAATGTTTAAGTTTTATATTGGTTCAAATTAAAAGTTTCTGATAATCGACGCAAAATTCAAACTACAAGGACTTTTTAAACATTACATTATTAAACTGAAAAGTTGAAGGTTATAGACGTCCTTACAGAAAAAATCAATTCCACACAGAATATATTTTTGAAATTTTCTTGGGGCAAATTCTTTTCGATAAAAGTTTGTGATAAGGAAATAGAATTTGATGAACAATGAGTTGAAGAATCGCTGAATCCAACTTTAAAATTAATTTAGCTACGAATGCGACGTCGTAAACTTTTTATCCGCGGTGAAGCGTCAATGTTGGCAGCTGCTGAGCATAATATTTTTGAGTTGATTTTCCCATGATTTTTCGGGCTTCAATAGTAAAAGGTAACAGATCACTTGATGTGAATTCTTCAACTGCATTTTCATTCTCTGATGTGTTGTTTGCTCCGAAAGGAATATCCCTGCTGGAAGTAGAGAGATTGAAAACAATAGAAATTGGGGGATAAGAAAAGATAGAACATAGAACTATTCCATCTCACTCAATGGGTCACTTTGCATCCCTAAAACGCTATGTTTTCCTATACCCATTCTCAATTATTTTCTATCTCTTAGTCTGTCTGTCTATTAAGAATTTCAATCTTTTCCAATCTCTTTCTCTATCTTTCTTAACTGAGAACCCTTATCTTTTTCTTTACTTCATCTTATCTCATTAATATACATTTGAATGAGAGGGACGATGGTCGTGGGGGTTAAGGCGTAGACTTTGGACCCACTCCGTCGGCTTGCGGGTTCGATTCCCGCCTCTCACTCTGGAAAAGCCTCGGTGGCCCATGCGGTGAACACTATCCTAACAAGGGAGTTTTTCATCTCCGGAGAGTCGTGGGACCGGTACCTCTAGAAAAAAAGGTTCTCTAAGTACTTAAGGCTGTTGCTCTTGGTGGTTCGGAACCCACCTTAAACTGTTGGCCCCCCCCCACCACCAAGTAAGTGCCTGGGTGTGTGTGTAAAGGAATAGGGAAGAGATACAAGAAAAATGTAAACCCTTAGGGCACACATTAGAAGCTTTCATTCCATTTCTATACATTTTAGTCTTTGTCCATCTCTATTTCTATCTTTCGCGATTGAGTACTCTCATCATTTGCTATCCCTCGAAATTCGAGAATCCATCGAAAAGGTAGGAAACTTGTTAAACAAAATTAATTTGACATTTACTACAAAATAGTATATACTCTTGTAAATACTTACACACGTAAAATTGATACCCATGCCTCAGTCAGGTTGAGGTGGATGGATAAAGGATAGGATGAGATAAAGAAGAGGAGATTGAAAAAGATAGACGGGAATTTAGATTGGCAGAGATAGGAAAAGATTAACATGAATAGATAAATGATAGGATGAGATAAAGAAGAGGAGACTGAAAAAGATAGACGGCAGTTAAGATTAACAGAGATAGGAAAAGATTGACATGAATGGGTGAAGGATAGGATGAGATAGAGAAGGGAGATAGAAGAACATTGACGTGGATTGGTAAAGGATAGGATGAGATAGAGAAGAGGTTGAAAAAAATAGACGGAAATTTAGATTGATAGAAAGATAGTAAAAGATTGGCGTGAATAGATCAAGGATAGGGTGAAATACAGAAGAAGGGACTGAAACAGATAGGCGTGAATTAGATTAACAAAGAGATAGCAAAGGAGTAGCGTGTATAGATAAAGGATAGGATCAGATAGAAAATACGGTATTGACTGACAGAGGGATAGAAAAAACCTGTATAGATGAAGAATAGGGTGTAATAGAGAAGAGAGGAAACAGGAGATTCAAAAAGATATATGTGAATTTAAAATAACAAATAGATAGCAAAAGATAGACGTTGATAGACATAGGATAGGATGAAACGAAGAAGAGGAGATTGAAAAATATGGGAAAGGAGTGGCGTGGATAGATAAAGGATAGGATGAGATAGAAAAAACGGTATTGAAAAAGATATACGTTAATTTAGAATGCAAAGAGAAAGAATGGGATACATTTTCTATATCTCTTTCTAGCATAAAGATTGAAAATTATTTTAAAAAAATAGGATCTCCATCTTCTTACTTCCAGCAGGGATTATGGAGAAGATTTCAATAAAAAGAAGATTGTTTAAATTACTTGTTGATTGTTTCGCCGCATCAATAGAAAACAATGCAAGCTAGAAGACAAAATACCTACAAAGGCTATACAAAATAAGGTGTGTATAGAGGTAATCAAAAATTGTATAGATTTTTCTCCAATATTTATTTACTATCATGTATATTTATTATTTATAATTATTAAAAAGATACACAAAATTTGGGATTGCCTAATGGATGGAAAAGGATAGAGGTGGATAAGCGGAGGATTCCTTTGGATAGAACGACTAGGATTAAGAAGGATAGGGTTATCTTATATTCAAAAGAGATAAAAAGATGTAATTTGATAGGAAGAAAGGGATTAAAAAAGATAGACAAAATTTTGGATTTCCTAATGGATAGAAAGGGATAGAGGTGGATAAGCGAATGATTCCCGACGATAGAAAGACTAGGATTGAGATTGTAAAGGCTGACTTACAGTCGACAAAAAGATCGAAAAGGTTTCAATTAGATAGGGAGATAGAGATTACAAGTATAGACGAAATTTCCGATTGCCTAATGGATGGAAAAGGATAGAGGTGGATAAGCGAAGGATTTATTTGGATATAATGACTAGGATTCAGAAGAATAGGGCTATCTTATATTTCATAAAAGATAGAAAAGTATTCAAATAGATAGAAAAATAGGGATTAAAAAAGATAGACGAAATTTTAGATTGCCTAACGGATAGAAAAGGGTAGATGTGGATAAGCGTAGGATCCATGTCGATAGAAAGACTGTGATTCGGAAGGATAGGGCTGACTTATATTTTTTTAAATCGGAAAAGATACAAGTAGATAGGAATATAGGGATTGAAGAAGATGAAGATTTTTGATTGCATAACGGATAGAAAAGGATAGATGTGGATAAGCGAAGGATTCATTTCTATAGACAGACTGGAATTCGGAAGGATAGGGCTGACTCATATTTGAGAAAAGATAGAAAAAGATTCAATTTGATAGAAAGATAGGGATTAATAAATATATGCAAAATTTGGATTGCCCAATTGATGGAAAAGGATAGAGGTGGATAAGCAGAGGATTCATTCACATAGTAAGACTGGGATGCAAGAAGATATGGCTGTCTGATATTTCAGAAAAGGTAGAAAAGTATTCAATTAGATAGGAAGATAGGGATGAAAAAAGATAGGCTAAATTTTGGATTTTCATTTTAGATTGCCCAACGGATAGAAAAGGATAGATGTCGATAAACGTAGGATTCATGTCGATAGAAATACTGGGATGCGAAAGGATAAGGCTGTCTTATATTAAAACAAGATTCTATTACATAGGAATATAAGGATTGAAGAAGATAGACAACATTTTGTACTGATTAATGGATACAAAATGATATAGGTGGATATGCGGAGGGTTCATGTCGATAGAAAGAATGGTATTCAAGAGGATAAGGCTGAATTATTTTTGAGAAAAGATAGAGAAAGATTCAATCAGATAGGAATAAAGGGATTGAAAAAGATATACAAGATTTTGCATTGCATAACAGATAGAAAGTCGTGGATATGCGAAGGATTCATTTGGATAGAAACACTAGGATAGGGATAGGGAGAGGAAAGAAAAGGATACATGTGGATAAGTGGCCGGTAGATATAGATAGGAAGATTGGCATTCAAAAGAATAGAGGTGGTTGTAGATTGAAAGAAAGATAGAAAAGGATCGAAGAGATAGAAAATGATTCAAACTGATGGAGACTTTATCCATTTACTTCCCTGGAAAGAGAAAAATAACCACCTGCCGGGAAATATTACTAACGGAGGATTGGTTCGTCTATTTTTTCTAAAGTTTTCTTTGTCATTTTCAATAAAGTAATGTCCTAATTTATATTGGAACATTTTTTGTATACATTGTTTACGGGACTACACTTAATATATAATAATCCTTTCTTAATCTATAATTAACAATATAAATTATTTTTCTAGAATAACACATTCCCATTAAGGTTTTATCAACTGTATGAATTAGTCAACAATAATATAGAAACATAAAGTTATTCGCTGCCTATCACAATAATAATACGCGACAGGACACCCACCCCACCTTCAGATTTCCTCCTATGCGTACCAACCTCGCGACCAATTCCTCTGGCAGCTCCACGAAAGCCTTCAGATTGCCTCTGAAGGGTCTTTTCGTGAGGCTGACCTTCACCTTTCCAACACCTTGATTACCGAAGTGACTTCTTACGGCAGCTTCGACTTCTTCGGCTACACTGGTTGGATCGAGATCCAAGACCTCGATCTCTATTCGGGGAATGAGCTCGCTTACGCTACCCCTTCACCAACCGCCTCCCTAACGGTAGCCGAAATTTCGGCGATGCTCTTTGTTTTAGGTCTGAGCTCCACAAGGACCTCTCCGTTTGTTGTTTGCCTGACTCCCTTGATTTTTACGCCAAGGTTACCCTCGGCCGATTTGATGAGAACCTCCTCGGGTCGAGCTCTTCTCCGCGTCGTCTTCTTTGCGCTTGACATCTGCGTTGATGCTGCAGCGGTATGTTTTGCCTTTTTTGGCGTGGACGTCGCCTTCGCTACAGCGTTGCGTGTCCTCGCTTTTTTACTCGCCGGTCTAGGCTCACTCGCCTCAACGGGACTCAGAGTGGGCTCTTGCTCGCGCTTCCCAAGTATGGGAGTGGGAGTTTCCACGGCCTCTTCAGTCTGAGTTCCCGTTGGGCTCTCGTTCCTCCTCTCCTGCGCATCGCTGTGGCTCTTCTCCATCTCTGTCTTGAGCCGCTCCATGCGGGACCTCTCTCCCGCTTCACTCCTTGTGGCAAGGGAATGAGGAACGTACCGGAAATAATTTACATTAGTTCTAGTGCATTCAGCTACTCTCTCCGTCATCTCCTGCTCCTTACTTATTCCCTGTTTTATTTTCAAAAACATGTTTGTTTTCGAGTCAGATAATATCCTTATCTCTTTTAAAACTTCTTCCAACTTCTGAAAATATTCAAGTGTCACCTTGAATTGTTCGTGCACTATCGTGATGTCAACTCTTTTCTCCTTCTCTGGCGACTCCTCAATCACGTCCAAAGGACCTCCAAGCTCCTCACATATGCTCCGGTTTAGATTTTCTTGATATTTCGCCATCCTGTTCCCACGAGTAGCTAGGGAAATATTTTTGGGTTTGAGTACTCTAGGAGGCAACCTGAAATCCTAGAGACACCGTTTACGACACCACACCCTGGTGCCATGCAGTTTTCGACACGGTTGTTAACGCCTTGATTTGGGGGTTTATCCTTCGGGACCATCCGTGGACCATTGTCTGCGACTGCTTATTGAGTTGTGTAACCGTATTCAGCAGAAACCCTCGATACAGGGCCCCCCTATCCGCAACTCGGGGACGCGCCCTGTAGCCTGGCCAAAGGCGCCGGGCGTAGTAGTAGTAGTAGTAGTAATTTTTTTTATTATAGAGCAGGTGAGAATGCATTTACGCACTGAGTGTGGGACTCGACCAAAATACGGCAATACTCACTAAACTCACCTCCCCTCCTTGCCAATCCATGTTCCCGGAATCCGCTTTCGCATTACTTTAGGAACACGGGTTACAGGTATTCTACGCCGTGCTTCGGTGTCCCGCTGTGTTGCCAACCTGGACTTCTTTTTCCTCTCCTTTCCACCCACCAAGATGCACGAATCGTCCTCAGTAGTGTGGTGGTACCACACAACGGGCTCGTCAGCCTTCAGCATCTTGGTTGGGTGTAGTCACTTATTCCCGTCGTTCATCAGGCTTCTTCGTTGAGGCTGCCTCCCTGAGCGACGCACACTCATCGTCCCCGGCAGATGGCCGCTCCGGAGATTCCCTTCCTTTGTGGCGCAGAGGCAGCACTGCGGTTTACCTCCGTCTTCTTCTGGACCCTGCAGGACATCATTTAGATGCCCTGTATGGATAAGCCGCGACGCCAGCTCCCCGCTAAGCTTGACGTAGGTCTTAAGGTGTCCCCTGAAGGCCCTCTTCGTCATGTTCACCTTTACGGTGTCCAAGTTAATACCGTCGAAGTGACTTCGTACGGCCTCCTTTATCTCCTCCTGGTCAGTCGTAGTGTCCAAATCGAGGATCTCTACTTCCGTGCGAGGGACCAGCTCACGCACGGTATTTCGGGCACCAATTGTCTCCCTGATGGCGGAAGACAGTTTGCCCTGCCGTCCGCTGCCGGGCCTACCTCGATGAGGATTTCCCCCTTCTTTGTCTCCCTGACACCCTTGATTTTGACACCAAGGGTGTCAGGTTTCACTTTCTTTTTTAGGTCCTTGAGGACCTCGGCATAGCTCGAACCTTCGGCTGGTCTTATCAAGACAGCCTCGGGTCGAGCTCTCTTTTTTGGCTTCTCCTTCCTGTTGGTTTTCGGTGTCGAAGAAGGTACTCCTACATCATCACACCTCAAAGTCGGGGACGCCGCAGCGGTAGTACGGTCCCTCTCTCGCTTCCCGGTTTCGGGAGTGGCAGCCTCCATACCTTCTTCGGTTTAAATCCCGTTGTGGTCTGTGTCTCTCTTCGGAGTCGCCTTCTTACATTCGGCAAATTTTTTGCCGTTCATCTTTCTGACGCCCTTGGTTGAATCCTGGTAACCATACTCCGCGAATTGCATAGTTACTTCGAGTTTAGCCGTTATCCGCCTTCGACCATCCTCCATTTTTTCCCTCCCAAAAATTAGGTCCTGTCTGGCATCCGTCTTTTGACTGATGTCAAGTTCCTCGACCGCGTCCAATTCACCTCCCATCTCCTCACACACACACACACTTCTGTTTATATTTTCCTGATTCTCCATTTGAATTCCCAAGAGTAGATAGGGAAGTAAAAGTCCACCCCTGCAGAGCGCCCCATGCGGGGGTAAGGTCTGCATACTCTAGGAGGCGACCTGGTATCCTAGAGATACCGTATGAAACAATACACCCTGGTGCCACGCAGTCTTCGGCACGGTTGTTAACGCCTTGACTTGGGGGTTTTTCCTTCGGGACAATCCCTTGACCATTGTCCGTGACTGCTTATTGAGTTGTGTAACCGTATTCAGCAGAAACCCTCGGGATAGGGAACCCCCTATCCGCAACCCGGGGATAGTAGTAGTAGTAGTAGTTTTTTTTGTGTAGAGGAGGTGAGAATGCATTTACGCACTGAGTGTGGGACTCGACCTTAACACGGTAATAGCCACTCAACTCACCTCCTTGCCAACCCAACTTCCCGGAATCCGCTTTCGCATCACTTCAGGAACATGGGTTATAGGCATACTACGCCGTGCTTAGGCGTCCCGCTGTGTTGCCAACCTGGACTTCTTTTCCTCCTTCCCACCCAACCAAGATGCACGCATCGTCCTCAGTGGTGTGATGGTACCACAACCCGGGCTCGTCGGCCTTCGGCATCCTGGTTGGGTGTTATCAGCTATTTGCGTCGTTCATCGGGCTTTTTTCGAAGAGGCGGCCTCCCTGAAAGACGCGCACCCCATTGTCCCCGCCAGATGGTCGGTCCGAGATTTTTCTTCTTTGGCGGCGCAGAGGAAGCACTGCGGCGCACTTTCGCACGCCGCAGCCCTATGGCCCTCCTTGCCGCACCTCCAGCAGGCCTGAGTCCTGTCAGGACCCCTGCATCCCGCCGCCATATGGCCGAAGCCCAGGCAGCGGTAACACCTTAAACTCTCCGTCTTTTTCCGCACGCGACAGGACACCCACCCCACTTTGAGGTTTCCGCTGCGGAGAAGTCTTGCCGTCAGCTCCTCCCTCATCTCGACAAAGGCCTTCAGATTACCTCTGAAGGCCTTTTTCGTCATGCACACCTTAATTTCTCCAGCTGCAGCCTCACTAAAGTGGCTTCGGACCGCAGCCTCGAGCTCTGCTACGTCTGTGATCGGGTCGAGGTCCAGGACCTCGACCTCGATACGGGGAACGAGCTCACGCACTTTTCCTCCATTTCCCACAGCCTTCTTGATGGCCGCGGACAGCTTTGATCTGCCATCCGCAGCCGACCTACCTCCACAAGAACCTCTCCCGTTCGGGTCTGCCTGACACCCCTGATTTTTACACCAAGCATGTCCGGCTCCACCTTTTGTTTGAGTTTCCTGAGGACCTCCGCATAGTTCGAACCCTGGGCTGGTCTTATCAAGACCGCCTTGGGGTGGGGCTCTCTTCCGCTTCTCCTTCTTTTTCTTCGACTGGGTTGCGAGTGTAGGCGCCCCATCCACATGTTTTTTAGGGGTTGAGGCCGTCACAGTCGTGGGACGGGTCCTCATCCGCTTCTCCAGTGGCCTCGAGGGGTCAGCCTTGACGGGACTCAGAGTGGTCTCCCTCTCCCGTTTCTCACGATGAGGAGCGGGAGTTTCCAAGGCTTCTTCAGTCTGAGTACCGTCGTGACTGGCCTCTTTGCTCACATTTATCATCCTCTTACATTTCTTCGCTACCTCCTTTCCAGTGTACTTTAGCGCGTCTTGGTAACACTCATTTGCCACGCCTATTTTGAACTCCAGTTGCATCAAGACTTCACACGCCTCACTCAGTCCCTGCGTGATAGGCAGGAACATATTACGTTTCGTATCTCAGAATTCCTGCATCTTCACCAAAATATCCTTCAAGTCGTTTACACCAGACATGCCCAACTCGGGGAAATTTCCTCCGGGAACACATGTTCAGAGTTCCCTACTCTTTCTACTAAAGAGCAGGAGTGGCGGTAGACGCAACCGCGTTGTAGACGCGTACGTCACAGAGGAGAGATTCTCCCAAGCGTTCACCACCACTCCAACTCGCTAGGAGAAAGAGTAGGGAACTCGGAACATGTGTTCCCGAAGGAAATTTCCCCGAGTTGGGCATGCCTGGTTTACACGATCATTACACCAGGTAGAAGTGCGGCGAACTTTCGCACGCCGCAGCCCTATGGCCCTCTTTGCCACATCTCCAACAGGCCCTTGTACGGTCTGGGCCATCGCAGCCGGCTGCCATATGGCCGAAGCCCAGGCAGCGGTAGCACCGAACCCTTTCCACCTTTTTATGTACACGACAGGACACCCACCCCACCTTCAGGTGTCCTGTCCTTACCAACCTCGCGGCCAGTTCCTCGGCCAGCTCCACGAAAGCCTTCAGGTTGCCCCTGAAGGTACTTCTCGTGAGGCTGACCATCACCTCTCCCACACCCTCGCTACCGAAGTGGCTTTTCACAGCCGCTTCTACTTCTCCGGCTTCAGTCGTAGGATCGAGGTCCAAGACCTCGATCTCGGTACGGGGAACGAGCTCGCGCACGATACCCCCCACCCCAACCGCCTCCTTGACAGCAGCCGAAAATTCGGCCCTGCCCTCTGCTCTAGGTCCGAGCTCCACAAGGACCACCCCATTCCTGGTTTGCCTGACACCCCTGATTTTTACACCAAGGGTGTCCGGCTTCAGCTTCAACTTGAGGTCCTTGAAGACCTCGGCGTAGCTCAGACCCTTGGCTGGTTTCATAAGAACCGCCTCGGGTCGAGCTCTTCTCTTTGTCGTCTTCTTCGCTTTTGGCTCCTGCGTTGTTGCTGCAGCAATCCCTCCTCCCTTTTTGGGCGTAGACGTCGCTTTCGCAGCAACGTTGCGGGTCTTTGCCTTCTTCATCGCCGGCCTAGGTTCGCTCGGCTCGACGGGACTCAGTGTGAGCTCCCGCTCACGCTTCCCAAGTTTGGAGGGGGAGTTTCCTCGGTATCTTCGGTCTGAGTTCCCGTCTGGCTTACGTTCCTTCTCTCCTGCATCTCAAGGCGACTCTCCTCCAGGTCAACCTTGAACTGCTCCGTGATGATATTTTCTCTCACCTTCCTCCGATTGTTCATCGATTGAGGAACGTAATAGAAAACGCCTTCACTTATCATCGTCATATAAGCCACCTTCTCGGTCAGCACTTGTGCCGCCTCGATACCTTCCCTTATTCTCAAAAACATGTTCGTTTTTGGGTCAGAGAATTTCTTCATCGCTTTTAACACTCCTTTCAGTTCACGAACATACCCACGTATCTCCTTGAAGTTTACACAACTTGCTTAACGTCGGACCTCATCTCGGCCTTCGCATCACTCTCTTCATAGTCCTCCACGATGTCCAACGGACCACCCAACTCCTTACATACACTACGGTTCAAATTTTGTACAGTCTCCATTCAATTCCCACGAGCAGCTAGGGAAATAAAGGTCCACCCTTGCAGAGCCTCGCATGCGGGGGTAAGGTCTGTATACTCTAGAAGGCGACCTGGTATCCTAGAGACACCGTTAGTAACACCACTGCCCTGGTGCCATGCAGCATTCGGCACGGTGGATTAACGCCTTGGCTTGGAGGTTTTTCCTTCGGGAACCATCACTGGACATTACCTGCGACTGCTTATTGAGTAGTGTAACCGTATTCAGCAGAAACCCTCGGTACAGGGCCGCAACAGGAAGAGGTCATGGTTTTTTTCTCGGTGTGTCCTTCACCCAGTCTGTTTGGTCCGCGGGGCCTATTTTATTTCAGCCCTACCCTCTGTTTCCAGCGAGCATTCCCCTATACGCCACCCGGGGACGCGCCACGTATGGGTTACAGACTCCCACTGTAGACAGACTCCCACTGTAGAGTAGTAGTAGTAGTAGTAGTAGTAGCAGAAATAGTAGTAGTAATTTATTTGTTTTATATTTCTATTTCTTTTTTGTTGCAGTTGCTTCCTCCTAAAGATTATCTTTTTAGGTATAAATTTAATTGTTTGTTTGAAAATTCAACAATTTTGTTAAAATGTCATCCTCTTTGGATGAAAATTCAATCATTTTTTTGAAAATTTGTCTGCTTAATTTAAAAATTCATCTTTTTAGTATAAATTGCATCTTTCTTGGATAAAAATACAACTGTTTTTAACAAAATTAAACAATTGACTTAAAGAGTCAACCTTTTTGGTTGAAAACTTAACTGTTTTGTAGGAAATTTACTTCTTGTTTAAAACTGAAATCTTTTTATGGTGGAAATTCAACTATTCTTTGAAAATTTGCCTTTTTAATTAAAAAATGCACCTATTTTAGTAGAAATTGCATCTTTCTTGTATAAAAATGCATTTGTTCCATTGAAAATACAACATTTTTGTTAAAAAGTCTTCCTCTTTGGTTGAAAATTCAAACTTTTTGTTGAAAATACGACTGTTTCGTAGAAAATTCAACTTTTTCGTTGAAAATTTACTTTTTGTTTAAAATTCCTTTTTTAATTTTGAAAAGTCAGACTGAATTTTTTTTCGAGGAAAATTTAATTTTTTTTTGTTGAAAATTTGTCTTTCTGATTTAAAAATTCATCTGTTTTAGTATAAAATTTCATCTTTCTTGGATGAAAATTCAAAATGTTTGTTTAGAAATTAACCTCCTTTGCTTGTGTTTGCTTGATCGATTCAACTATTTTGTTTGAAAATTCTATAGTTGAACCACTTTGTTCAGAATTCATTTTTTGGTTGAAGGTCCATATATTCAATTGAAAATCTATATTTTCCAATTGAAAATTCAACTGTGTGGTTAAAAATTTGACTATTCTATTGAAAATGAGGTTTTTTGCTACAAATTCATATTTTCTAGTTGAAAATTCCATTTTTGTACAGCAAATTCTTTTTTGGCTTGAAGGTTCAACAATTTAGATGAATTTTTTACTTTCAAGACTGAAAAATATTAGTTATTGAAAACGCGTCTCTTTGGGTTTCAAAATTCATTTTTTGTTTTAAATTAAATTTCATCTTTTTTTGTTTAAATATCAACTATTACACTTTTTCGTTGAGAATTTTTCTTTTCAGGTTAAAAATCTAATCATTTTGTTGAAAAGTTAATTATTTTGTTTGCAAATTCAAGTATTTTATTAAAAAGTCGATATACGATGATTCACAGTAGAATATCGCAAATTATCTGAATACCATTATTTTTAGATTTATATTTGAGTATACAGGTACATTGCGGTGGTTTGAAAATACAAATGCTGGAAATCGAAAATAAATAGTACTGAAAAGTTATTACTTGTTTTTACAAATAAAAAAAATAAAAATATATATATATATATTTGTAAACATTTGGTTAATGTTTATTAAAATTCAAAAAATAATATTATGAATGACATGCCTTTAGTTTGTACTGGAGAAGCAAGCTATAATTTCCCCAAGATCTCAACAAAATTTCTTTTTGGACTTGACAGCTGTTCAAAAAAGTCATAAACCATTAAATTCGCAAGTTTTTAACAAATATGACGTTTAAAATTTTCCCCAGATTTAAAGAAATTATGTCTTACTTGTCTAGTATTTTATTCAAAATTAACTGAATCTTGAAAATATTATTTTTGTTCATTTAAAAAAAATGCTAACATAATCAAAAGTTATATTTTCATGCATTTTATTTTTTATTATCGCTAATACATAAAACTTTACCAAAAAATAGCATAATTTTGAAAACTATAGAGAATTTTCTTTTAGTTTCGAAATAGAAAATGGTGGACTTCATTGCGATGCCGTAGGGCCATTTTTGATTTCAAAAAGTCATTATAAAGATTATCATTTGTAATAACACAGCAACTTTCCAGCAATAGTCATTTTCGGTTTAAAAAAATGTCGTATTTTCGGCATACCCTAATATGCATTTGACTAAAATAAAATTCATAAGTGGCGAAGGAAACTAAAATAATTTTAATCGTCAATATTTATTTTCTTAAAAATATAAATTTACTTTAGTTCCTTTTATGTTCTATAAAGTTTTATTGAGCAAAAATGATACAAGTCAAATAACTTTCCCTTAAAATATTATCAATCTCTCCAAACCCCATAGTTTAAACATTTGTATTATTATTTATAAAATAATGTTTAAGTGCATACAAATAATAGCCTATTATAATTTTTTTAATTCGCATACATCAGTAATTGTTAGAACAGAAAATGGTAATTTATTTGTTTCAAAGGTTTAGGTATATACGAGCTGCACTTAAGAAGTCCCAATCAGTAAAAAATTCTTTTCTTCGATTTCAAAAAATTTGGTAACTTTTAAAGGTTAAAAAAAATATAGATTATGCGGGATGAAGAAAAAAATTAAATAAGAATTTTCTAATTGATCCCTTGTATAATAAATGTTATATATATTTGGTAGCATTAAAAACGGCATTAATTTTCATTTTTTAATATCAAGAATTTGAATTTCGTCACGATTACCGCGTTGAAAATTTGAAATCAAATTAGGCGGGTGGCACCCTTGTTGACGCATCCCTGACCTGGACTTTTCTTTGAGGTTAGGTTTGGCGGCTTCTGCGATGCGAGTGTTTTGGGGTGTTTTGTTTATGGGTTTCGGAGCAGAATTCAAATAAAATTTGTTATTTACTCTTGAAATGCAAATAGTTTAATATATTAGTAAAAAATGAGCAATAAAGTGTTTATATTGGATAATGGGGCCTGCTTTGCAAAAGCCGGTTTATCAACGGAAAATCCAAAGTAAGTGAACGTTTATAATATTTAGTTTTACCGCTTTTTTAAAAGTTTAAGATAATTTTGCAGTTATTTATATTCTTAATTTAGATCTGTTTATTGTCTACTTCTACAATCTATTTAATAGGTGTAAATAGCCAGACTTTGTCGGTACCCATACATTGCCTTTTTCAAAATAGATAAGCTATAATTATTCCAGGGACTATTTATTAATTATTATAGTTCTCTGAATTAGTTAGAATTATCTTCTTAAAATTACGAAAATTATGTAGAATCGATGTTGTATTCAAAATATTCGAGGTATTTGGATTTAAGTGATTTAAAAGTGCTTATAAAATGCAAAGTTTTGTTTTTGGTGTAAAATCCTTTAAAATAAAAAAAGCACCTGATTAAAACGCTCTTTTTTCGTCTGAAATACATTTTTCCTGTCTCTTAATGGTTCAGATTTCAAATGGTTGAAGTTTGAAACTTCAATTAATAATTTTTAACATTTTGAGATTTTAATCATTAATTAAATAACATTGATAATTTAATAATTAATTTTAGAATTTGAATTCTGAGTTACTCAAGTTTCAAATTGTTGCTTATAAGACTTCAACTATAAAGTTGACTGAAACCCGATTTTAATTCGACCTTTTTTTCCAGGCTGGTACCAAATTGCATAATGAAAGCAAAAAGCGAACGACGGAGGCCCTTCGTAGGAAACCAAATCGAAGAATGTCGAGATGCCTCAGGACTTTTCTACATTCTCCCATTCCAGAAAGGCTATCTAATCAACTGGGATATTCAGAAAACAGTCTGGGATTATATATTCTCGAAAGAATGTTGTCCAGTGAACTTAAGTCAAATGCCCATAATAATTACCGAGCCTTCCTTCAATTTTCCCTCGAATCAAGAAGCTATGGAAGAAATCTTCTTCGAGGAATACGATTGCAGCAGCCTCTTGAGAATCAACTCCGTCAGCCTATCTTGTTATCACTACAAGAATAAGAATCCCAGCTCCAAGTGCTGCATAGTCGTCGACTGTGGCTACAGTTTTACCCACGTAGTTCCGTACATCAACAACACAAAATTCAAGGAAGGCATTCGACGAATAGACGTCGGAGGAAAACTGCTCACAAATCACCTCAAAGAAATAATATCGTATCGCCAGCTGCATGTGATGGATGAAACTTACGTCATCAACCAAGTCAAAGAGGATTCCTGTTTCGTTTCTCAGGATTTTTATGAAGACATGGAAACCGCCAAATTGAAAGGGAGTTCGAATCCGATAGCCAAAGATTACGTTCTTCCAGATTTCACGAGTTTAAGACGAGGATTCCTTCAAGATCCGGGAGTTGAGAGTGAACAACAGACTCTAAGATTGAACAACGAGAGATTTTCTATACCTGAAATACTTTTCCATCCTTCTGATGTGGGAATTCGACAAATGGGGATTCCGGAGGCGATTATTGATTGTTTGAAAGCTTGTGAAGAAGAGACTTGGCCACATTTACTCTCTAATATCATTCTCACTGGAGGAAGCAGCAAGTTTCCGGGATTTCGGGATAGAATCTTCAAGGATGTGAGAAGTCTTGCTCCAATTGAGTTTCCGGTTAACGTTATGCTAGCCGAAAAGTCAGTATTTTTTATTTTATTTCCCCTTTTTAACATAATCCCCCTTTTTTAAATTAAAATATTTAAAAATCCCCTAAAATACCTAAAATCGAGAATTCTGATCGTTTTTCTTTTTTTTTTACAAAGTTGCGAAGTACCGACTTAATCGAGAAACTAAACTCGAACGATAAATCAGTAGTTGAAAATTACAAACATCTCGACTCGAGGTATTAATTACTTGGATTTTTTGTGTACACTAGATAGCAAGATTGCAAAATATTGTAAAATATTGCATGAGATTCCAAAGATTCCATTGATTGCAGAAAATTCATCATAGAAAATCATTATATAGAACAAAATTATAGGATAATCAGCATTATAATAAATAATACAAAAATATTGAAGAAGTTAATGTAAAACGTAGAGAAACTACAAAGAAATATTCATTTTAGACCATTTAGAATCTCACATGAAAGTACACAAAAAAAGCGGTTCTATCCAAATAAACTTTACGCAGCAAAAATCTGTAAATTCCCTCGATATCTTCCAAATCTTTGAAATCTGTTAAAATTGGTTGGCATCTATTGAAATTTTTAAAATCCCCCAACATTTTCAAAATAATTGGAGGTCGTATAAATCTCAATATTCTCTCTTTGAATTATTGAAATCCGTAGAAAAGCTTTGACATTATTGAAGATTTAATAAGATCCCTTAATCTTGTAAAATTCCTTGAAATCGCTGGGAATCTGTGGCATCGTAAAGAATCCCTTAAAATTCAATGAAATTTCATTTATTTTCAAAAGTTCTCGAAAATTACTTGAAATCTTTGGAAATTCTACAAAATTCTTTGACATCCCTTGACATTTTGTATATCTCTTGAAATCCTTTAGTATCTCCTAGAACCCCTTGAAATCTTTGGAAAACGTAAAAACCAATTAAGAAATGTATAAATCATTTGAAAACCCTCAAATATAATTTAAATTAAACTTATTCATTAAAGTTCTATGAAAAAAAGCGTTTAAATCCCTAAAAATCTTTGGAAATCCTACGAAATTGTTTGGAATTCCTTAATATTATGTAGATCTCTTGAAATAACTTAGAGTCCCTTGAAATCTTTGGATAACTTGAAAATCCACTTAAAAAAGTATAAATCAATGAAAGGACCTCAAATATAATGTAAATTAAACTTGTTTATTACAGTTCTCTAAAAAAAACCAGTTTAAACCTCTTGAAATACTTGAGAATTTAATAAAATCCTTGAATCTTTGTAAAGTTACTTGAAATAACTTTATAAATCTTATCTTTATAAATAAATTTATAAATCTTTGGAATCGCTAGGAATTCCTCGAAATTTATTTCATTTTCCAAAGTTCGCTAAAAATCCCTTGAAGTATTGGGAAATACGATAAAATTCTTTAAAATACCTTGACTTTTTTTAAAAACTTAAAAATCCTCTAAAATATCTTGAAATATTTCGAGATTCCTTGAAAACTGATTATATTTTAAACATTGTAGAAATGCATAATAAAAAATTCCATGAAATGCTTCTGAACGCCTTAAAATCCGAGGTAGTCCCAAAAAATTTGTTCAAATCCTTTTGAATTCCTTAAAACCTTCTGGTATGTTTGAAGATGTTTAAAATTCCCTAAAATTTGTATGGAATTTGACGAACTTGCTTTAAACCCATGGAAATTCTCTGGAATTCAAATTAAATTAAAATTATTCATTAAAGATCTTTAAAAAAACGTTCAAATCTCTATAAATCCTTTAATCTTGCCAAATTGCTTGGAATACCTTAAAATCCCTGAGCGTTTTTGAAATCGCTAGGAATCTTCTCAAATTTAATTCAATTTATTTTCCAAAGATCACTAGAAATATCTTAAAATTTTTAGTATGCTACAAAATTCTTTGCAATCTCTTGAACCTTTTCAGATCTCTTGAAATCCTTTGGAATTCCTTAAAATCCCCGTAAATATTTGGAAAGAGATTAAAACGATTACACAAAGATTTCAAGCATTTCACATACTTTAACAACGATTTAAAAATATTCCCAAAGATTTCACAAAGACGAGTTATGTTCGCAAAGAATTAAGAATTTGTTCATTTCTGGTTCTGCTTTCTTTAGCTATTGTTGGCCGATAAAAAAGTAAATGACTCATTTTTTATATGTATACCAAACGGTTATTTCATTATTTTATGTAAAAAAAGGAGACCTGGAAAAACTTGATTTCTTGACCTGAAAACCCTGAAAAAACCCTGTCAAAAGTTAAAAAAAATAAATGAAATCCCCTTTCACCGAAAACAATCCCCTTTTCTCAGAAAACAATACCCTTTTTTAGGTTTTTACCGAAATTTGAACTACTGAACCGCTCTGATTCAAATTTGAAATTAAAAATGAAATCGGTGTACATCGAAATTCAGTGTACCACTCGCTATTAATCTGTCATAATTTTCATCATCATGATTAATTCAATCTCTTTTTCATTTTTCAGTCCAATAACTTACGCGTGGGAAGGTGGAAAGTTGCTTTCGAAGGATCCAACGTTTTCTAGTTTTTTGGTATCTAAAGAAGAATATGAAGAAGAGGGACATACAATTTGTTTCGAGAGGTTCGATACTTAATATTTTATTTATTATAATTTGTATAAAAAATATGTAAGAAGAAGGAAAATACAATCTAGCGTAAGTTTTTAAAATTTGTTTCCATCATCTTTAATATTTCACACTTCCTGGAATTATTTGTTTAAGAAATTCTAAGGAATCTCATAATTCAAGAAAAAATTGAGTATAAGCTTTTAAAGCATCGCAATTTCTTAGAAAAATCTGTAGAATATTTTTTTACATGGAACCCAACTGCGCTCTGAGTTCTTCTATACTTTTATCATCAAATTCTGGAAGTTGTTCTTGTGCAGTTTCGATTTCTTGAGTTGGAAGCGTGTAAGCGTATTGTAAACCAGTTGCTAAAGTTTTAGGCGTTTTGCTCTTCACTTCGTAATCTCCTTCATCCTCCACGGAAATATCTGTTAAAATTTTTCAATTAAATCAAAAGTTTCATGTAAATAATTTGAAAAAATATTTTTGCTTTTTGTTGTTTCTTACGCCATTCATTATCTTCATGTAAAGGTCCCTCTTCCACGCATTCCACACATTGTTCAACTTTCGGTTTAGCCAAATATTCTTTTTGCCTCAGTTGGCAATCTTTATTTTCACAATTTTCGTTTGGCCTTAATGTCATTGAAGGGAGAAAGTCCTCCAATGCATTGTAACCGAGGTAATTAGTAACTGTGCCGAAGCTAAGTAAATATTTAAGAGAATTTTGCACCAGAAAACCAGCGACGATTCCCATTGTCGTCGGAAGCGACGCTGCACAAACTCCGTCCCGTTTCAGTGTCTTTTCGTCTATTTTTGTGGCCACTATCAATGGTGGTGCACACTATAAAGAAAAATTAAGAAATTAAAAATTAAGGTCATATTTACTCAAATTAATTCATATTGTAAATACTGAAAATATACGTACCTCAAAGCAAGCAGTTTCTCCGGGAATAATAAACTGGATGTGACCTGAGACTGCATTTTCGGAAACTCCACTCTCAAACCATTTTTGATTGAGTTCATTGCAAGCCCTGTTTATGGCCACACGTGCTTCAAAATTGTCGACACAACTTAAAACTAAATCTACAGGGCCTCCTGACAGACTGGCAGTGCTGAAAAAAGATATTTAATAATATTTATAGAAACTATAGTTAGTTTTCCATTTAGAGGGAAAAATAAAATTTAATACGAAATAAAAATTCCGAATAACTATTTTCTAAGTTTATTCGTTTATTTAATTTAAGGTTATATAAATATAATTTTTCGCAAATTCTTGAGAAAATTTAATAATATTTTTGAAGATTTCAGATAGGTCAAATCAAAATGTCAACAAAAAAGTTCATTTTCAACGAAATAGTTGATTTTTCTACCAACAAAGACGAATTATCCACGAAAAAGGTTAAGCAGTTAAATTCATCAAAAAAAGAGGAATTGTCAACAGAATCCAAAAAAAGACGATTTTTCAACAAAATAGTTGAATCCTCAACCAAAGCAGATTGATTTTTAACTAAACAATTGCATTTTCCACCAAGAACGATTATAGATGAATTTTAAAACCAAACATTTTCAACATAATAGTTGAATTTTCAACGAAAAAAAGGTAAATTCTGCACGAAAAATGTTAAACAGTTAAATTCTTCCAAAAAGACGAATTTTCAACATAATAGTTGAATCCTCAACCAAAAAGATTTAAACCAAGAGGATTAATTGTCCGCCAAAAATACCTTTTTATAACAAAATAGTTCTATTTTGAACCAAAGAAGTGAATTTTGAACTAAAATGATGAATTTTCAACCAAAGAATATGGATTCTCAACAAAAAATTATTTCGTCTAAAAAATATTTTAATATTAAATAAAAAATAGTTGAACTCATCCAAAAAAGACGACTTTTCAACAAAATAGTTGGATCCTCAACCAAAACAGATCAATTCTTAATTAAACAGTTGCATTTTTAACCAAGAAAGATTAAACTTCTACCAAAATAGATAAATTTTCAAACCAAAATTGATTTTTTAACAAAATAGTTGAATTTTCACCCAGGAAAGATTTTTCAATCAAAAAAGAACCAAGTTTCAATCAAATTATAATCTAAGGGAACATTTTTTTATTTTCAAAGATTTTAGAAAATTTTAGAAGACAATAAAATCAATTAAAAAGATATTTAGGAATTGTAGAAGTTCAGAAGAAATTAAAAAATATTTGATAAATGTTGGGAAATTTTTTAGTCTTAAAATATTCTTAATCTTTTTAAAACTTCGAGAATTCCTAATAAATTTTAAACTGACTCAAATTAGGATTGCTTAAAATTTTGAAAAATCTTTAAAAATAAAAAAATTGCCTCAACATGTTCGAGATTCTTTTTGACAATTTTGGAAATCTTTTGGAAAAGTTTCAAAATCCTTTTACGTTTTCTATAAAATTTAATTTTCAAAATTCTTGGAAATTTTCAAAATTTTTTGTTCGAAATCTTAAAAAATCTATATTTTTTTAAACGTTTTTTGAAATCTTTTTAAGTGAAAAATTATTTTTGTATTTTTTCAAAACTTCCAAATATCTCTCAAAATTGTTAAAAATCTTCTTTTTTCTAAAATCTAAATAAAAAAAATTTTGGAAGTCTTCTCAAGATTTGAATTATTTTTGTATATTTTCAAAGCTTCTAAAACTTTGAAATATTTTTAAATATAACTTAAAGTTTTCTTAACATGTTTTTTAAATCCTGCAAAGATTTAAAAAATTATCTTAAACACTACCAGATTCTTTTTCGACATATTTAGAAATCTTAAAGCCTGAAATTAATTTTCCAAAATCAAACAGTCACATAAAGTGGCTTTAATGGCAGATCCAGAACATTTTGAAGTACATTTTTTGTTAAACATTAAACAAGTTAGATGAAAGTTGAATTACTTTAATAAAAATTCATTTTTTTTTGTTGATGATTATAATTTTAGTTCAAATTTAACTGTTTCGTTGAAAATTAAGTTTGTTGTTGAAAATTCATATTCTCGGGATGAAAATTCAACTGTTTTGTGGAAAATTCGTTCATTTGGCTTGAAAATGTAACCAGTTGGTGGAAAATTCAACTATCTATTTCGAAGAAAATTCAACTGCTATGTAGAAAATTCGCTTTTCTATATTGAAAATTATTTTTTTTTTTCCAATGATAATTTGCCTATTCCATTTTTGCCTAAAAAGTGATCTTTTTCAAACTAAAAATTCAACCATTTGCTTGAAAATTAGTCTGTTTTTGTAGAAAATTTATTTTCTTGTTTAAAAAATTCAACTACTTAATTACAAATTTATGCACTTTGTTGAAAATTCGTCTTTTTTGGTAGAAAATCAATTTTTTGTGGTCAAAAATTAATCTGCTTTAGTTGAGGATTACAAGTACTTTGTTGAAAATTCGTTTTTCATGGTTGAATTAAATTGTTTTTTATTTATAAGAAAACAATTTTTTCGTTCAAATATCAACTATCACATTTTTATTGAAAACTCAACTCCTTCGTTAAAATTGAACTACTTACTTACAAATTCATTTTTTTTTTTTTTGTTGAAGATTCATAATTTGAGTTTAAAATTCATCTCTTTGTTTAAAAATATAACTATTTTGTTCAAAATTTCCTTTTTGATGTAAAAACATTTTTGTAACTGAAAATTTAATTGTTTGGTTGAAAATGAACTTTTTTGTTGAAATCTCATATTTTGGGGTCGAAAATTCAAGTGTTTTGTCAAAGACTCGATGTTTAAATTTAAAATTTATTTTTATTTACTGAAAATTGAACTATTCCATTATTAGTGGAAAAATTATTTTTCAAGTTTGAAAAATCAACTATTTGGTTGAAAATTCGTCTTTTTGGTAGAAAATTAATCTTTTTAATTGAAAATTGGATTATTAGGTTCAAAATTTATGTATTTTGTTTAGTATTCGTCTTTTCTAGAAAAAAATTTATCTTTTTGGTTGAGAATTTATTTTTTTTGTATTGAAAATGCAGTTCTTTGGTTGAAAATTCAACTGTTTTGCAGTAAGCTCGCCTTTTTGACTTAAAAATTCTGCGTTTTGGATGAAATTTTTTAAATCTTTTGACTGAAAAAATCTTTCTTTGTTGAGGATTCAAGGACTCTGTTAAAAATTAGTATTTTTTTGGTTAAATTGAACTGTTTTTTATTTTAAATGAAAATCTTTCCTTGGAAAATTCGGAACTACTTGTTTGAAAGTTTTACTACTTTACTAATTCATAATAAAGAGTTACAGACCCGAACGAAGCGGGGTACGTGGCTTAAACTTGCAGAAAAACAAATTTTCAAATTTTAAATTTGGTTTCCTAAATATTGCCTCTCGCCTCTCTCTGGATTCACCCTTGAGTGGCTTAAAGTCCCATCAGTTTTGATTAGATAGGATAGATAAGTCAGCTTTTCAAGATTCTTTTTTTATTTTCTTGTTTCTTTAAAGATCGAAATGAGATTAAAATCTACCTTAATGTGTCCTTAAATTGTTCGAAGGGATCGTTATGCGTGATATTGTAGTTATGAGCCTCTATTTGAACGTCAGGATTGATGAATGTCAACGTTTTTGCTGCAGCATCCACTTTGCTTTGATTAACTTGATTAGGTTGGAAGAAAAGTCTATTCATGTTTGCTAATTCCACCTTGTCGTAGTCAAAAAGGACGAGCTGAAAAACAATGTTGAGGAATGAAATTAATAATTGAAAGATAAATAATAAACGTGTGTAAATTGAGGTCTTAAATTTTGTGAGGCAGAGTAAAAATTAATTTGGAACCGACCTTCCCTATTCCACATCTTGTAAGCATTTCTGCTGTTACACTTCCTACTCCACCCACCCCGACGATTGCGACTGTCATGCTTCGAATTCTGTCATAATTGTCAACAATGCCCATTCGCTGCAATGCCATTAATCGACTGAAAAATATTAATTGTTGTAATAACACACGCAGTGTTCTTAAATATGTATATTACTTATAATAATTATAGTTATATATAAATTGATATTTTTATCTATTTCATATATAATTCAAAGAATGAACTAAAAATAAATACGAAAAATTAAATATATCTTCAATAATTAAAATACCTGTATGGATTCGAAGGATCAACTTCACTTGACATTTTCTCAATTTTTTCTCTGCTTGGCTTCACATCTTTCGATTGAAGTTCAGCCAGTTGTTTCTCCAATTCTTTAACACGGTCCTGCAATGCTTTTACACTATCCATTTTGTTTACAAATCTTTTTTAAAGTTCCGAAAATTTACTTGAGATAACACTTCCCATATGTCAAAATAAATGACAGATCCGTGCCGTGGACCCGTGGTTGTATCGATATGGTCGGTTGGTAAAGAGGTTAGGTCACGTGATCACGCGTTGACGTGGAAACGCTGGAAAACATCGCCTGGGAAAAACCCAACAAACGCTTCTCCCCACGCACACGTTCTAATCCATCAATCAAATCTATTTACTCATAAAAAGTGCATTCAATCCCAAACTAAATAGCATAGCCAAACATTGCTTTTTACTGTTTTCATTCCTTTTTTAAACCAATTTTGAGGTTAATTTAGGGGTTCAGAAACCCTGGTGATGATAACATATGAATTCCCAAGGACAAAGTGGAACACGACGGTTTTTTGTTGTTGTTCGTGTGACAGTTCGTGCAAGAATCAAGAACAAGAAGAGAATGTACTTTTGCTGTCGTAATCAAAGCTCGGAATAAATCACGTCCGATAAAAGTGCGTATCAACGAACTTACGAATGTTAAGTTTTTTTTATCGCAAATTGATGATTATCAGTGCAAGTGATTCGATATCTGATGACATCTAAAAGATAGGTTATCTGCCAATGTCTTGGGAAAGGATTTGTGAAAATAATAATTAAAGCACTGAGTGACATCATTATGACAAGAAATCATCAAAATAATTATTATAATAACAGTTTATCTATTATACAACCTTTGTATTAAGTGGAACGCAGTTTGCGTTATGATCAAAAATAATTTTGTAGACAAAGGCGCCAGAGCGTTATGCGTCAATCAATATCCGATTAGTATATTATCACATTACGATTTTCTCTTTTCATTATAATGGCTTATCAGCTGGGCGATAATAATGACTTGCTATCACCTGTCATCTATTTCAAAGAAATCCAGACTTCCGCGGGTATCGTAAGAACTCTAGTTCGATACGCGTGATAAAAAAGAAGTAAGTACATTCTACTACAGCATTGTTTATTTATTCAGAAGAACTACAAAGTCAATATATCAACTTTCAAGGATAAATTAAGTTACAAACTGTTAAAGCAGGGTTGTTGGATTGGCGACCGAGGTAGTGAGAATTCAACGATCATGGCAAACAAATGGAGAATTTTCTCACTCCTTATGTGGAAGAATTTGATAGTTCGAAAAAGACATTGGAAAATTGGATTGTTCGTACAAATTTGCCTTCCGATTGCTTTATTTGCACTTACACAATTAACGAGAGATTTGTCGGCGAAAACCCCTGAGCGAATAAAGAATGACACTTATTATCCAGTTCAAACGAAGGAGGAACTCATGCATCAAATGCAGCAGAGTGATACACTTTTGTTTTTTCCGAAAAATAATTTCACAGAGGATGTAATGGAAAAAACTCGAATGTGTCTTGGACTTCGTGCAGAGCGTAAGTAATTTTTTAAGAGAATCGTGTTGATTGTTTCAATTTGATTACTATCCTTTTTTAAACAATATTCCTACGACTCTTCATTTATTTAAATATTTAAGTAATCGATACTTTTCACCATGATTGTGTTAAAGCCTGTAAAGCAAAGAAAATATTGTCCTGTTGTAACAAAAATGGTAAATAACTTGCAATTTTTTGGGAACTATTTAACATTCGAATCATTGAACAATTAACAATTGTTAATTTTATGGTTAGAAAATTTGACAATATTAGATTACCAGTTGCCAAACTTAAACCGTTTTTAATTGAACTACTTCAAAGTTTTGCCATTCTTACATCGCGTTTTGTGGATGCATAAATTTACATATTATGGATGAACAATTTTAAACTGAAAGTCTTTTAAAATATGTATGCATATTAATGTAGCTACAATTCATTTTATATATGGAAAAAGTGTACCTAGGTATGATTAACTAAAATTTAAAAAGCTTAAATTATAAAGATTTAAAATTGAAGGATTTCGAGAAATGCATTTAAAATTTAAAAATAAAAGAGAAAAAAAAGAAGTTTGCGATGCAAAAATTTCAACTTGTGTCGTTTGAAATTGAGCACTTTATAGTTTCAATTGTTAAAAAATATACTGTAGTAGATAAATTTTAATTGTATGTATACTTAAAATTTAAAACTATATAATCTGATGCTTTAAATGGTAAATTAATTTCAAATTTGAGATATTTCAGGTTAAAGTTAAAATGTTTAAGCTTTTCAATTGAGTAATTAAACCGCGCGTATTTTTTCATTTTGATAAAAGCTTGACCTTTCTTCGTTTTCGAAATAATGGTAATAAACACGAACTTTTCCAAATTAAAAAACTCCTTTTTTCACTTCAACTCGCTCTAAATCACAGAATATGGGAAATTTTTACTTCAAATTTGGAGGAATTATATTGCATGGTAATTTTGAGTGGTAGAAGAGCTTAAATTTATCTTTTTGTTATAAAAAATTGTCATCAATGGCACACTGTAAAATTTTTTTCGGGGATTTCCCTGAAATTGTTTGCGAAGCTAATAACCCTAACATTTCGGTAGTTTTCCTCAACATTTTGTCGGAAAAATTTCGGGAAAATATGGGAACTTACTAAAAAGTTAAGGAATTTTTCTTAACAAACCGTAGAGAAATTTCACAAAAGTTCGGAAATTCCCCTCAACTTACAGAATTTTTCTTAAAATTACGCAAAAATTCGTGAATCTATCGAAAAGTTAGAAAATTTATTTAAAAAATGTGTTTGACGTTGACCACGTATCAGAGACAACGTGACGTCCACGCTTATATACCTACAAACTTAAAAGTTATTTTCAATGCCTTAGTCGACAACTTTTTACTTTTACTGGCAACCACGTAGCGGTAACTTGTCCTTATTAGGTTATTTCCAAAACTTTGAGGAAAAATCCCAAAAGTTGTGAATATTTTCCGAAAAATGGAAAAAGCCAATTTGCAAAACCTTCAGCTATGTTGGACGACTGTTGCCATATAAATACAGATATAAAGAAATATAAATAGAGGCCATAGCATAGAGGTTTATATAGTATTTTAGGACTTAATTTTGATAATTAAACCGCATTTTCAGATGAAAAATTTGCTGGGTCAATTAACTATTTTGTTCTCATATAAGAACAATATTCTATGATTGAACAAACAAATACATTGTTGATTGGAACAAATATTTTTTGGATTAATTTCTAATTAATGTAAGAATAAATTAAGGGAATAGTACAGAAATAGATACTCAACATTTTTCCGAAAATAGGTTCATTACATAAAAAATTGTCAAAAAATCAAATACAGTTTGTGTAAAAGGTTTTTGTTCAAATTCTCGTTTTGTAAAATAGTACTTGAAAAAAAAATTATATAATTTTATCTTAGGACTTGAGCGTAATAATAATTTTTTTCCTTCCTTTCAGCATCAACATTTCTTGAAATTATTTCAACTCATAAAAAAAATTCTCTTTTTTTTTGGCCACTGAATTTTGATTTTCTCGGAACAGAAATTTTTTTCTTTTTTATCAAACATTTATTATTCTTATGTAACGTCCCATATCTTAGGAGCAAGTTTTTTGTGTGTAAAACATTGAAACTTCGATTTGCTTCCTCGTAGAGGGAGGTTTGTAATGACCTAAATTTTCATATATAATTTTTTGACATATTTTAATATGATTCGACCCCAGGAGCTCGAAAATAAAATTTTCAAAAAATGTCTGTGTGAGGATGTAGCTCCGATTGATATCCAGGTCTGATAGGATTTTGAGCTAGATCGACCATTTAGAAGTAGTTTTTTGTGTTTAGAGATTTAAAAAGACAAATTTTACCTTGTTTATATGAGAAAAACTTTGCTGATATTCAAAATACAACAATACGATATCTAGCGTATTTGTTGGCGTTTCTGAGACTCATCGATCGACCTATTGTTGAAACTATTATGACCTACCAGTGACGATTTATGAAGTGTCAAAAAATTGTTTATTCTGTTTATATAATAAAAACTTTTTTAATATTCAAAATACGACAATATGACATTTAGAGTATTTATTCGCGTCCTTGAGACACATGGATTGACTTATTGATGAACCTTTTTGTGACCCACCAATACCGATTTATGAAGTTGAAAATAATGGTTTATTCTTTTTTACATGTAAAAAAACTTTTTTGATATTCAAAACACGACAATATTACACGTAGAATATTTGTTTGCGTCCTTGAGACGCATCGATTGACCTGTTCATGAACCTCTTATGGCCCACCAATACCGATTTATGAAGTTAAAAATAATGGTTCATTCTGCTTATATAAAACTTTTTTTATATTTAAAATACGACAATATTACATGTAGAGTATTTGTTCGCGTCCTTGAGACCCATCGATTGACCTATTGGCGAACCTTCTATAACCTCTTATGATCTAGCAATACCGATTTTTAAATTGAAAAAATATGTTGTTTATCTTGTTGACAAAAGGAAAACTTTTTTAATATTGGGAATACAACTATAATGAATATAATATATTTGTTCGCGTCTTCGAGACGCATCTATTGCCAAACTGAAGAAGTTTTCATGAAATAGCATAATCTATCAATATTGTTCTTAAAATTTTCAACAAAATTAGTTTCCATGCTTGTGAAAAGATTTTTTTATATTGGGAATATAACAGTACTGAATTTGATGTAATTGTTTGCGTCTTCGAGACGCGTGGATTGATCTTCTGACGAACTTTCAAAAATCATTGTTGATTAATCAATAGCTACTCAGTAAGTTTTAAGAAAAGTTACATTGTTTCTATGAGGTTTCAATTTGAAATATAAAACTACCGTAGGTTAAATGTTGTTCATTGTAACAGAACACATGAATTGACATTTTGGTGAGCCCTCTGATTTTTTGAAAATAAAATTGTTTGCAAGACAGAAACATAAGCTTGAAAAATATTGTAAGTGTCCATTTTTTCTTTTGTTAGGGAAAACCTTCCTCTATGAGGAAGCAAAATGCTCATAAAATGAGCACAAGTAAATATAACCATATTGAATACGTCCATAGTACTTCGAAGCCGTATTTTGATTTCTGCCAAAGGCCGATTTTTAAGAACTGTGGAATTGTAACCTCAACATTCTTAGACAGTTTACTCTGAATTAACTATTTTGCATAACAAAATAGATAAATTTAAGGTTCTTTACCTCTCAAAGTATACCTTCAAACATAATTTCTTCAAATTTGAATAAAAATTATCAAATATTCTGTGACTAAGAGCGAGTTGAAGTGAAAAAGATGGAGTTTTTTCATTTTGAAAACTTCGTGTTTATTGCCATTATTTCGAAAACGAAGAAAGCTACAACTTTTTTCAACGGACAACAAGATGCGAAATCAAATTTACGATGAGACTATATTCTTAAAAAAATTTAATTCAAAAATGTTTCAAAAAGTACCAAGAGGCCTTCCCAAAATCATCGATCAGACTTTGTATACCCTTCTACGATTCGGCAGTTTAACTTTAAATTGAAAGCCTTTCAATCAGTGGTGCAGTCCTAAAAAATAAAGTGACCTGGCGGTACTTTCATAGAAACTTTGACTTACAATGCACACTCAAAAAATAAGCTACAGATTTGGCATCCTAACTTACGAACTTGAATTCTTGAAAATTACCTGAAACTCACAAAATGTATCTTGAAATTTACCGAAAATATATGTAAAGTTACCAGAAAAATTATAAAAATTATGAAAAGTTGCTAAAAATGTATGGTAATTATTGTGAATTCATTAATATTTATACGAAGCAACAAATATTTACAATGTTTGTAGTATATGTGATACTGGGACATAAAGCTTTCTCGTTAACTGTCCATCAACAAGCCAAAATTACGAAATTAAAAAAATGTATAATTTTGCAGTGTGCGGTTGAAAATAAGATAGGATTCAAAATAGAAAAGTCTGAGAAAACTATAGAGGCAAGTGGTTCTTATGAGCTATATACTTTCAAGATTTATAAATTTTTTTAAATGTTTAGAGTAGAGTGAAGGAAAAACGAAATGGGCTTTACCTGGTTGTCATTTCCATTTCATTTCTCAATTATGTTCCTTAAACTTATCCCATTTTAAACATTGTCAAACAAATTACATAATCCAGGAATTGAAAAAATGTTAGATTCCGAACATCTCATTCTCCAATCACTAATTGCAAAATTAATCAATTTTTTTGATATCTAAATTTTTACCTGCTTAGTGACAAAATTCCTATACCAAAAGTTCGCCAACGTTTGCGATTGCAAGTGTCTGAGACTCTGAAACTCGGACACTCCCTTGTCCTCAATATATTATAAACTATACGACTTACTCAAATGTGTTATTTTTCAAAGGAAATAACACGACATGGTTGAAACGTATCTTATCGTTTTGCTGAAACTTTTTTTTGAGAAAGTTATGATTGTTTAAGTTTTTAAAATTGAAAACGCGAATTATAAAAAAATTAACTAAATTTGGTTAACGGTGTGATATTTTTTAGTCTAATTCAGGTATTCATCTTTTTCTTTCTGATTCTGATAGAATTTCTCGTTCTCTTTAGGAATTCGTTAGAAAATTTAAAAAATGTTCAAAAGTGACAAAATCGCGACGGTCTCTCTGAAAATATTGGAAGTCAATTTATTCAAAATTCCACAGTTTTTTCTCTTGCTTTCTTTCTAGATTTGTCCTAATGTAAAGAGTTTATTCCGTGATATTCTGCCCTGTGCCAGCACCGTGGCGAGATGATAGAATTTTTGTTTGTTCGAAAAACGAAAATTCAAATTTTTTGCCAAAACGACGCAAAATATGAAAGAGTCAAAAAAGAACAACATTTTTTCTTTTCGATATTTTTGCGAAAATATGTATACAATCCTTGAAGATTAATTTTTTTCTCAACAATACGATTTTATGTTGTGATGAAAAACCAAAAAGTACGCAATTTAACAGTTGCAACAACGTTTTTGTGGAAAAATAATGAAGTTAAAAAAAATTAGAGTATAAAGTATTGCAAAAATGGCGACCTTTAAAAAAAAGTTTAATTTAGAAGTTGTTGAAACTGTTAATTTATGTTCTCTTTTGCATCTGGAAACAAACGCAAGATAGAAAAAAGTGTCAAAAAAACTTGCCTAGAACTTTTTTAGTATCAGAATCAGATACCTATATTATAATACCTATATTATTATATTAAAAAACATCACACTTTTGACAAAAGTTTTGACCAATTTTTGATATACCCCATATTTAATTTTTTAAATTTAAATCCACATAACTTTGTCGAAAAATGTTATGTGTATTTGAGTGAAAAATAATTATGTGAGTTGGGCATTGATTATCTGCGCGATTTGTAATGCATTCGGTCAAGAGAATCAATTTACAACTTTAGAAAATATCACAGACATGATTCCCTGTAGTTAGGAAATTCCGAATCATAATATAATTTATGATCGATCGGGATAAATATATTTTTATAACGTTTTGCTGACATAAAGTGGATTTTACATTCTCCTAAAATTAAATTCCTAATAATGTTCCAATAGCCCTTTGAATGTTAACTAGAATAATTTTTCGTGCGTCAAGAAAGCGGCCTAGCGCCACCAGGCCTTCGAAAGAAGTACCCTGACGGCGCCAGGGCCCACCAGACCTCGACTATACCACTACTTTCAGTGTGAACAATTTTATGTAATAATCCTTCAAAGGTGGTTAATTTAAAACTTTATGCCTTTCAAAATACTTCAGAAATTAAAATCGATCCATTTTCAATTAAAAAGATCTAGAATTTAGAGTTGTAGTAGTTAAAAGGTGAAGGGTTCATAATGTATTGATGTAAGATAGTAGAACTTTAAAAAAAAACGAAGAATTTTTAAATAAGGTGATACAAATTTACCCGTTTCAACTTCAAAACAATTTATATTGAAAATAGCAATTTGTAAAACCAAAATGTATTAAGAATGAATAAATTTGATACTTGTATAGTTTATACAGTTATTTTAAATTGTATGCGCTTAAAAAAATACGTTCAATTGTTTAATTGTTTTTTAATTTTTTAATTGTTCAAAGAACTTAAACAAAAACTGTCAATACTGTTAATGAAGTTTAAAACATTTAAATTGCCCCTAACTATTAAATATTATTTTTGAAGATACTTTCAGGGTATACCTATTATTGTTTCAACTAAATGAACTAAAACTAAAAATATTTCTCTTCTTTTAACAGATGTAGTAGGATTTTCTCATGAGGAAGACTTGTTGCAAAGGTATGCCTTGCAAAAGGTTGTCGATCCTACTAACATGATTCTAGCCATCGTTTTTAAAGATCCGAAGGGATTCAACTCAACTTCGAGGCACCTAGACTATACAATTAAGTCTGATTTAATTCCAAAATTCCCGTTTACATCTCCAATTGATATGATCAATGGAATCAAAGCTTTCGTTGACGGGTACCCGGTTGTGCAAGTGCAGATATGTCTCGATGAAGCTTTCATAAACATGAAAGCACCAAATTCTTCGTACAAAAGCGAAGTGAGTCGAATCAATTTTCATTCCAAATAATTTAATTACTTTTCTAAAAAAATAAAACTATTACTATTAATATTAAAATAGATTGTAATATTATAAATAAATTATGAATTTCAGATCTCAATACAGCAAATGCCTTATCCGCCACACATTAAAGTAGACGATAACGACGAAATGATAAGAACGATGTACTCAATGACTGCAGTTATGGCATTTTTAATTCCACTCTGCATAGAGGCGACCTTTGCAGCAAATGAGAAATTTATCGGAGTGAATGTCAGTATGCGTAAAGTTCGAATTGATTAAAATTGAATTGATTTCCGAATTTATTTGTACTAAAAAGTTCGTTCTTTCAGATCCTTATGTCGTTAAATGGCGTTAAGAATTATCAAAACTTGCTAAGTTGGCTCGTGAGCGGATTGCTGTTCAGTATTCTTTACATCACCCCACTTTTAATATTATTCACGAACGCTTTCGTGTCGGAAGTCGAGGCTTATTTATATTATGGAAACGTCTTCATTGTCTTTATAATGCTCCTCGTTCATGTTACTCATCTAATAGCTTTCGGGATGCATATCGCTTCCTATTTTTCAAAATGTAAGTCTCATTCAAAAAATTCTATCTTAAGGGTTACAGAAAAGGTCTCAGAAAATAGTGATAAAAAAGTTCCCGTCTGCAAACACCCTTATTAGTCTCTGAAAACAAAATGGTACTTAAAACTGAAAAGAGGTGGTTTTAGTGGGAAAGGGACCGCACTTAAGGGTGGGTGGGTGGGGGGGGGGGTACTTCATTCATTTAAATAATTTTTGTAAATTCCCAAATGAAAGAAGTAACTCGCAGTAATTGTACACAAATTTAATATGACTTTACGCGCCAAACAAACCTGTTCCGTAAAAAACGAACGTAGCGAACAAAATTTTATAAAAAAGCCAGAAATTTTTATTGATCAGGGAAAAGTCAGGGATTTAGAAAAAAATCTTGCAAAAGTCAGGAGATTCTGGTCTTTGAATATTAATGGTTAGGGAAAATGAAAAATTGGCCCGGGGAAAATTAGGGAATTTTTAAAATTAAGTTTTGCGGTAACCCTGATATAATATTCTTGTTAGTAATTTATTTGCCTTTTATGTATATTTATATTTTTTCTTGCATTTGCTTCCTCCTGAAGATTATTTTGTTAGTTATAAATTTTTATTATTCGTTTGAAAATTTTAACATTTTATTAAAAAGTTATGTAAAACTAATATAATTCATCTATTTTAGTAGAAATTTCATTTTTTGTGGATGAAAATGCAACTATGTATTTGGTTGAAAATTCAACAATTTTGTTTGAAAGTCATCCTTTTTGTTTGAAAATGCAACTGTTTTATTTAAAAATTATATTTTGGTGTTAAAAAGTCAACTGAAATCTTTCTGGATGAAAATTTAACTATTTTTTGAAAAATTTTTTTTTTAATTCAAGAAATTAATCTATTTTAGTAGAAGCTACATCTTTCTTGGATAAAAATGCAACTTTTTGGTTAAACATTCAACAATTCTGTTAAAAAGTCATCCTTTTTAGTTCAAAATACAACTGTTTTGTTGAAAATTCTTATTTTTGGGTTGAATATTCAAGTATCTTTGTGGAAAATTTACTTCTTGTTTGAAACTCGTATTTTGATATTGAAAAGTCCAACTGAAATCTTTTTAGGATGGAAATTCAACTATTTTGTTTTAACATTTTGGTTGAACCACTTTGTTAAGAAATAATTTTTTTGTTTAAGATTTATATTTTTAGTTAAAATTTCATCTCTTTGGTTGAAAGTTTAACTATTTTGTTGAAAACTGATATTTTTTAATTGAAAATTCAACTTCATGGGTAAAAGTTGAACTACTTTGTTGAAACTTTTTTTTTTGAAGGTCTATGGTTGAAATTGTTATTATTTTGGTGAATATTAATTTTTTTTTGCTGAAGATTCATATTTTCTGATGGAAAATTCAAGTTTTTTACCGAAAAATCGTCTTTTGGCTTGAAGATTCAACCATTTATGTGACCTTTTTTTTCTTCCATGACTAAACAATCTTCATTTGTTTGAAATTCGTCTTTTTGGATTTGAAATTCATTTGTTGTTATGAAATTTATTTTTGTTCTTGAAATATCAACAATAACACTTTTTTGTTCAGAATTCATCTTTTCAGGTTGAAAATTCAATTGTTTTGTTGAAAATGTAATTACTTTGTTGAAAATTCAAGTAGCTTGTTAAAAAGTCATCTTTCATGGTAGAAAAGTCATTTCTTTGTTTAAAATAAATAAATGAATTTGAAAATTTTTAATTTGTATCTGGAATGTTGGTTTATCCTGTTTATAAAAGATCCTACGTTAAAAATATTACAAGATTAAAATGCTGGTGACTGTTAATCGTAAGAGAAAATGAAAAATTGACCAAGGAAAAATCAGGGATCTTTAAAAATGAATTTTTCACCCTGTAAAGCTTGTATTATTATTAGTATTTCTGGAAACCATAAATTACGTACAGTAAAAGGTGGGTGGGGGGGGGGGGGATTTGTTACGTTTCTTTGAAGTGAGGAGGGGGGTCTTCGAGAAGGCCTATAATCCGCCAAGTAATTTAAGTAGGGCCACAAAACTATTTTACCAATATTTCGACCAAGCGCTTTAACACCCTCATCTTCAAATTCTATTTTATAATGTGAAATATTTTTTCTAGCACTCTTCATGATCTCTGGAATTCTCGCATTATATGTTGGATCATCGGTATTGCAAAGATTTATAGTGAAGAGTACAGTTTTCAGTTTGATACCATACTTGGGAATATTTTTCCCAAATTATCTTGTATTTAGAACGTTTCAGGAAATAAACGTTTATGAGAAAAGATGTATGTATTCAATTTAAAACTGGAAGATGAAAGTGAAACGGGATTCGAGGTAGTTAATAAAATTTATTTTCAGTGATTGGAGTTCGATGGAGTAATTTATTCGAGGTTGGGGATGAAGATTACCCAGGTGAAGGAAGTTTGGGGGGCATGTTTTTCTTTTCGATTCTAGGAACTCTGCTTCACTTTTTCCTAACTCTGTACGCTTACTCGGTCTTCCCTGGAAAATATGGAGTCGCAAAGAATCCATTCTACTTTTTACAGGTAGACTTTTATTCCCAAATTTGATGAAAAGGGGGTTTTAAATTTGGTCCTAATGAGGGTTTGGTTATTTCAGAGATCGAAAATGAACAGAGTTTCTTCGGAAGAGGAATTGTACGATTGTGATTACAAAAATATGGAGGGAAAACCTTTTGAACCAGTGCCTAAAGACGTTTATACTCCGGGCATTCAGATTCGGAATTTGAAGAAATCATATGTCACGAATTTTCTAAGTCGCGCTGTAAGTAAGGGTTCTAACGATTACATTCGGATTCTTTAACTTTTGTATAATTCCGAACTTTTTTCAATTTCAGACACACCAGGCGCTTCGTGGAATTTCGATAGACTTTTATAAAGGACAGATAACAGCATTACTAGGTCACAATGGAGCAGGGAAAACTACAATGATGTCAATTTTAACCGGTCAGTAGAAGACTTCTATTTTTATCTTAAAAAACTCACTAAATGAGTAAGATATAACTAACTAAACTATTTAATACGTTATTTATCAAGGTTTGCTGAGTCCTACCGAAGGAATGGTTCTTATAAATGGAAAGAAAGCCGGCGATGAAATGGATGAAATTGTAAACGATCTGGGTCTTTGTCCTCAAGAAGATATGCTTTTTCCCGATCTGAATGTCTTCGAACAAATCGAATTTTTCGGCTTGGTGAGAATTTTTATATTTAATTCAGGTGTTAATTTGTTATTCTATGAAGATTCCATTCATTTATGAAATCCTTTTTTTAGTTAAAGAATAAAAACAAAACAAAGGCTCAAGTAAGAAACGACGTTAATCTCCTGCTGAATAATCTAAAATTATCACCAAAAAGAGATGTAGTACCAGCCAAACTTTCGGGAGGACAAAAAAGAAGAGTCTGTCTCGGAATGGCAATAATCGGTGATGCCTCTGTAAGTTTCTCTTCCTAATTTTCCGAGGGGTAGACCATTCGACTTTTTGAATGTACATCAGATTTCAACACTTCAAAGTTTTCACGAAAAGTTCAAAGATTGCACAAGTATTACAAAGATTTCAAAAAATTTCAGAAGATTGAAACTATTTCTCAAAGATTTCAAAGCATTTATGAAAATAAAATATATCGCAAAGATTTCACAAATATTTAGAATAATTTTCAGATATTTCAAAAGATTACAAAGATTTCGAATGATTTAAAAAGTTTTCAACAAATTTAAGAATATTTCAAAGATTTCAGAAAGATCTCAAGTAGTTTAGAAATATTTCACAAAAAGTTCAAAGGCTTCACAAAGATGACAAAGAATTCAATATATTTGAAATATTTCTTAAAAGGTTTCAAAAAATTCAGGAAAATTTCAAAAGATTTCACAGCGGCTTGTGCATCAAATTTCCAGAGTGATCAACCTCTCGTCACTATGATTGCAAATTTAAATTGGCAGTTTAATCACTCAAAATAATTCCATTTTGAATACCTAGTTTTTGCATGGTTTTATTTCTCACACGATTTTTTTTCTCAAATTCATTTGGAAACGGGCTTGGTGAATTGAAAAGCTAATTTAAAATATTCAGTTATTAATGCTTTTTAAAATTTTTAATTTATTTTTTAATTAATATAAATTTGGATGTTAAAAAGATTACTTTGGACTAATTTGGATTAATATTAAAAAATTGTACAGTTAAAATTTCAGTTAAAAGCATTAATTATAACAAAAAAAAAAAAGAATTTCCAAGAGAATACGTAAATTTCAAACCAAATACCCAGGAGAATCGTATACTTAAAACAATAAATATTTAACTAAAAATGGAATATTTAAATTTTTAGTTTAAAAATTCAATTTTCAACCAAATTTTTATCAAAAAGGATTAATTGTCAACCAGAAAGCTAGAATAGTTCAATTTTCAGGTTAAAAAATTAATTTTCAACAACAAAAAAACTATTTTTCAACGAAAGTGATAAATTTCCAACTGAAATTATGAATCTTCAACCAAAAATAAAATGAAATTTTAACAAAGAAGTTCAAATTTCAACCAAATAGTAGAAAGGGCCTTGCAAATTTGTAAAGGTACTTTAAAAATATTCACATATTAATATTTTTCGAAATGTTTAAATTTTTACGTTTTGAAAGATTTGAATTTAAAATGTTGTAGTCTATACATTTATATTGTACCATTTCTCAACAATTTAAATTCAAATTTTTTCTCATTTGAACGTTCTAAATTTGAAAGTGGTCCATTATTAAGTTGTAAAATTCATTAATCTTCAGTTTCAAATTCTTTGAAAGTATACAATTTTAAGAATTCATTTGATATTGTTTAATTTTAAAGGTTCATTCAAGAACAAATTCGCGCTTTCAATTTTATATTCTGCAATTTTTAAGTAATTGAATTTGAAAGTTATTTGTCACGACATTTGCATTTTCGAGTCAATGTTTTATCAAAAAAATTAACATAAGCAAATTTATATATTCGGGCTTATAGTTCAAAATATCAAAAGCTTCAAATATTGTGTTAACCCATTAACGACGAAGAACTCCGAGTTTTTAATTCATTTTCAAGCCTCATTGTTAAAATTAAAGATTGGGAATTTTTGAACTAAAACCCTGTTCCCTACTATTTTCGGCGTCCAAATTAAAAAAATGTTCGGAACTGGATGAAATTGTCCGAACACAGGTTTTTGTGGTCGCTGAATCCGAATCTAGTGTCAGATTTTCGAAATTCAAGATGGCAGATACAATATGGCAAAAAATAAACATTTTTCAAAATTTTGACCACCATATTGGATCCGCCATTTTGAGTTTTGAAAATCTGACACTATATTCGGATTTAGTGACCTCAAAAACCTATTTACAGCCAATTTCACCAATATTCGTTGGAATCTGAGTGAAGCGTCCACACATCTATATTTTTCAAAAATGTACACCGATGGTTGAAGTGTGAAGTTTTCTTGCGATTTCAATGTGAAAAATATTATGAAAAAAAAATTTTCTCAAAATTTTCATATTTTTTTAACATAAAAGCCGCCATATTTTTCTGGATCAGATATTTCAATTTTTGACCCAGATTCTGAAAGAGCATACCCGAAAATGGTAGGGAACAGGGTTTTAGTTTAAAAATTCCCACTCCTTAATTTTAACAATGAGGCTTGAAAATGATTTAAAAAATCGGAGTTCTTCGTCATTACAGGTGAAAATTAGTTATTTAGCTAAACTTTATTCTGTTTTAAATGCTTTAAATTCAAAGTTGTTTAATTTTAAATGATTCCAATTCGAAATACTCTAGTGTTGAAAGTTTCAAGCTGAAATCTGATTAAGTGTAAGATATAAAATTGTTCACTTTACAATTTTTAAATATTTAAAAATGGATAAGTCATACAAGTTTTAGAATATTCTAAATAATTCTCACTTTTTTATGTAATAAACTACAAAGATTAAAGAGTCCACTCATGCAAAAAAAATAAAAAAATTTAATTATAATAGATTTGAGCCATTTCATTATTTTTACTGAAACCACTGAAACTAATGTCAGAAGTCAAAAAGGTTAAAGGTTTCTTCTTTATTTTCAAAATATCAGTTATCAATTATTAATATAATTTTATTTTACTATTTTGAAAATTTAAAATTGATCCCAAAGAATTTCATATATATTATCAGTTGAATACGATTTCATTTTACTCCCCATGTAGCCTATGTGTTTCTAAATTTTAATTAATGAAACGAACCATCTTAAAAAACAGGAATAAAAAACAAAACCATTTCTGCATACCTTTTCATGCTGCGAACAGAATGTATTAGATGCGAACAGAATATATTAGCTGCGAACACTTTTCGATTATTATATATAATTACTTATAAGAAATATTCAATTCTCTATGGATGTTAATTTGTTAACTCTAGATATTTTCATAGTAAAAATTGAATTTTAAATTAATTAAAATTTTTATTAGACTCTGATATTGGATGAACCCACTTCTGGGATGGATCCTGAAAGTAGGAGAGATACTTGGGATATTTTATTGGTAAGCGGATAACCGAAAAATATTAGAATTGATATACAAAATCTGAAAAGAAATGTTTTATGAAGCAATTTGTTCATTGCAGAAAATGCGAGGACAGAAAACAATTCTCATCAGTACACACAACATGGAAGAAGCTGATATCCTAGGAGACAGAACAGCCATCATTCATTTAGGAAAATTAAAAAGCTACGGAACTCCAATGTTTCTTAAAAAACTCTACGGTAATAATTTAACACATTTTATGGTATACCTATATCAGTATAATCGAACCCAAGATTTAAATTCTTATTCTTCGTCTTTTGTTTGGAAATTAAATTAACCTAAATCTTGAACGATTTATATAGCCTCATAAACATTTGCTAAAAAATTTGATATCTAGAAAATAAATAAAGTAAATGCAGTAAATTTGTAAAATACTGAGTTATGTGTTTAAAAAAATGTATTTATCTAACTGAGCTTACAAAATATTTGGGATATCTGAGGGTTCTCTACCTATCAAAATACACTAGAAAAAATGGACAAGTCGAAAGAATGAAAAACGGCAAGGAAACGCTTTTTCTACATAGTAATTTTGTGGGATTTAAAATTCTATTTTTTCTAGCAAGCTTAACAAATTATTTCACACGCCTCGGAACTATTGAATCAACAAAAAAACAACAGCAAAAGAAATTAGGGAGCTGAGAAAATAAAAAACAGATAAACTGTAAATTGAGCATTTTTAAATTCTGCTATTTATCTATTTTTCATCCCTTGAACTTCATACTTTCTTCGATTATTTTTATATGTTGAAGTTTCAAGATATGCGAAAGATTTTTTCAACCTACCAAGAAAAAATTCAAAACTGAAAATGGAACATGGAATACTGGCTTCCATTGAGCTTTTTATGCCTTAGACTCAAAAATTGTTCTTATATTGATTTCTTATCAGTAAAAATCCTGAGTTGTTCAAAAAACTTTTCTAAACGATCTGGACGGGAATGAAAGTCTAAGGCTCAATGTCTCTGTTTAATGCATTTTTAGATACATATTTAGAAACATAATCTCTAATAAAGTCATGGCTTTGACTATGTTCAAAATATTGTTTAAGATTAGCTAAAAAAAGATAATTTAAATAGGAAATACAAAATCGTTGTTTTATTTTCATGTTTTCAACTGCTCATCTGTTTTTCTAATATTGCTCTTTTATTAGTATAAAGTTCGGAATAATATAAAATAATTTTTAAAGTTAACTAGAAGAAAAATCATTTAAAACCCCATGAAAATGGCTCTGTTGAAAACATGTTTCCTTTCCGTTTTTGATCCCTTAAATTTGTCAATTTAGTCTACAGCTTTTTTTATAATTAGAAACTCCTCAGAGGTCCAAAATATCTTTGTAAGCTAAGCTAGATAAATATATATATTTTTTTTTAATGCACTCATTTGTATTCTAAAAATTTGCCACATATACATTTTTATTTTCTAGGAACATTACATTTTTTTTAATTTTCATTAACAAAAAGTCTTTCATATAACAGAAACGTCTTTTATGGTGCAGTGCATAAAAATTAATCTTTAGGAAGACTGTTCTATCCTCCTGAAACAATAAGAAAAATTTACATCCATGAAAATAACTATAAAAATTATGGAAATAATAATTCACTGAGAATCAGTTAAATAAACTTTGTATTTTTTTTCAATAAGTTATTTCTACATAATCTACAGAATCTCACTTTCGAAATTCCCTGTCTTTCCCCTGACTACTTCTTTATTTTCCCTGACCGTTATAAAATTTTCTTTTAGGTATGAAAAACCATACACTTAGAAGATCAATAATTTTAATGCGAAAAAACTGTTTATTTCTGAATCTTCAACACTTTTAGTGACAAATCATACAGAATTATATAAATTTTGAACGGTAGTTTTTCAAAAATTCCGTGATTCTTTCAGGTTTTCCCTGATATTCCTTGGCCGTATTTAAATTCCCTGACTCTTCATAATTTCCTGTCCTGTAGAAACCCTGATTTGTCTCTCTGATTCATTTCGACATTCTCAAACCATTTTGTACTTTTTTTTAGACAATTTAGTGATTCTAAAAACAAAGAAAGTTTCCATCCTGCTCTATGTATGAAACATAACGAAATTCCCGCTTAAAAAATAAAATCCCGTATATTTTCCACACCAATAATTCTCACCATTCTCTCACTACTTTTTTTCAATTTTAGGTCAAGGAAATATCGAAGTGACACTATCGACCGAAAAAGGATACGATCTTGAGAAAATAAGAAACCAACTAACTGAAGGAAGCCAGTTGATCAATTTGGACGGTGGAAAAATGGTTTTCAGTGTCCCTTACACGAGTCAATTGCCAGATGATTTGGACAAAATCGAAGAGAGGAAAAAGGATCTTGGTGTGAATGGCATCAGCGTTTCGCTCATAACTTTGGAACAAGTCTTCCTCAAGTAAGCTTTCTTAATAAATTGAATCTAATAATGACTTCTTATTGTAACAATTGTTCAAATTTAAAGAGCAACGAAAGAAGATGAAGACGAGGTTGATTCCCTCAGACCAAATATGCAAGAAATAGAAAAAGTACAAGGACAAAAGCTTCTTCTGCAGTCAACAATCGCCCTCCTCTTAAAAAAATTCACATACACCCGAAAGAATTTGCTCACTCTTTTCTTAACTGTAAGTCAAAAAGCTTTCGATTCAATGCATTTTTTACCAAGATCTCTGTTTAACTCAATTTTTTTCCAGCTCTTTCTTCCTTTAATAAGCATTCTTTTGATTGCGCTCGATTACAAAGCCGTCCGTGATACAAGTCCCGAGATCCCTATCAGACTCGACAAATACAGATCTGCAGAAGCATTTTATTCCTCGAATGATGATAGCTTTGGAAATTCCTACAAAAGGGTTGTCAAGAATTTTAATGGCGCATCTATAAATGTCGGAGCAAATAACATTTCTGCAGGTAAATTGTTTGCATTTGAAATTAAAGTTATGACTTATTTAAATAAAAAATTGTTTTGATTAATAGATTATATATTATCTAATTTTTTAGCAATGCTTGATCTTGCAAAAAAGGACTTGGCGATTTTCCGGAACAATCTAATTGCCGCAGCTTCTTTGAAAGTCGACGAATCAAAAGCTGTTCACGCCAATGCTTTTTACTCTGAAACAGCTTCTTTCAGCATTCCGATTTCGGTTAATATCATGATGAACACTCTGATCAAAGCGATAGCTGGCGAAGAATATGAAATTAATTTTTCGAGTCAGAAATTTCCGAGCGCTTTCAAAAGCAAAGAGATTGCCGAATCACAAGACGACACTTTTGGCAGAGTTTTGCTTTTGATTGTCTTTTTGTATCCGACTATCGCTTTGTACGTTATTCATCCACTGAGAGAATCCTCTTCTGGAGTAAAACAACTTCAGAGAATGACTGGAGTTCCGAGCTGGTTATACTGGGGAACCTTCTTCCTCTTTGATTTTTATATCTACATTATCTCGATGATCTTCATTCTTGTTGGATTTTATACCGTCGATTCCGTTCTGGATATTCGAATGTTCCGTGGAACTGAACTTGGTAAGAAAATAGAGATCTAGAAATTAAAACTTTTGAAATTAGAATCCTGAATCTAACTGGAGTTGTGATTTTTTAGGCGTTATGACATTGTTACTTCTACTATTTGCTATGAATACATTGCCAGTTGTCTACATATTCAGTTTCCTGAAGAAGTCAACGAGCACTGTTATAACTATGTTGAGTCTTTTGCCTCTTGGAGCCAGTAAGTAATTTCAAAATAAGTCCAGAAATCTCTGTATTTTAAAATGCGCTGCATGACACGCGTGGGAACAGTTTCTCCAAAGTAAATATGTCAGGTTGGCCATAAGACGTCTAAGAAAAAAATCGTAGTAATTTCCCGACTTTTGGTGGTTTGCAAAAATGTATCTCGAATGTAAAAATTAAAAAATTAAAACTTTCAAACCTGAAGGCATTCGTATAAAGTCATATGTAAACTATAAATTAAATGAGACACATTTAAAATGTATCAATTTTAAATCCAAAATAATAATTCACAATTTACTAATAATTTGAATACTTTTCATTCTAAGGGTTTTGAAATAAGACACTATTGAAAAAAAAACATTCAAAATTGTAACAATTTCAAAGGTAGTCTTGAATATGTTATTTAAATTGAATGCTATCAAAAACCAGCCCTGAAAAGTGAATAATTTTGAATTTCAAGTTCTTGAGATTGTACAATATCAAATCGGAAGCCTACTTCAGATTGTTCATTAAGATTGGAAACTGAAATCTGAAGAATTTCAAATTAAATGCACGTAAAAAATTAATAATCCTGAAAATTTATTAAAATCTTTGTTTTATATTAACCCTTTGAAGCATACATTTTTTTCTTGCATACGAATTGCTTGAAACTTCATGTAAGGAAGGTTTTTGGGATCGCTCTTTACGAATGTGAAGTAAAAATTCCAAAATTCAAAATAGCCGATGCAATATGGCGGCCAAAATAAAAAATTCGCTTCAATGGCTTCAAAATGGGTCCACAGGAGTTTTTTTGGCCCGCTGATTACGAATCTGAAGTAAACATGCCAAAATTCAAAATGGGGAATACAATAATTTTTTTTGTCCATCATACTGGATCCGTCATTTTGAATGTTAGAATTTGGACTTCAGATTCGTAATCCTCCACCCCAAAAAAGCCATAAGGACCCATTTTTAAGCCACGGGACCAATTTTTTAATTTATTGTCCGCCATATTGGATCCGCTGTTTTGAATTTTGGAAATTTCATAAATTTGACTCTAAATTCGTAATCAGCGAACCAAAAAAAAAACCATGAGGACCCACTTTAAAGCCACGGAACCAATTTTTCAATTTTTTGGCCGCCATATTGGATCCTCCTAATTTTGGAATTTCGACTTCAGATTCGTAATCAGCAACCCAAAAAAACTCCCGATACCCTATTTTGAAGCCACGAGACTTATTTTTAAATTTTGTTTCCGCCATACTGGATCCGTTGTTTTCAATTTTGAATTCAGATTCATAATCAGCGACCCCAAAAAAAGCCCTTAGACGTTATTTTCTGCTATGTATAAAAAGGCTGTATCTTTTGACTTTGTCCATTTATGAAATCTATTCCGTTGAAAAAAAATGTTATTAAGGGTTTTTAATGTCAAATGAAGCTCTGCAATACTTTTAACTTGCTTTTTTCCCCTTAAATTTGTTGAAAACTATAGTTAAGAGACTTAGAAACAAATATTTTCAACCAAAATTAATTTTGGTAAAAATCACCGAAACCAATTGTCGATGTATTTAGTGCGGGCTTCTTTGAAAGAAGATAAACATTGTTAATAAGTACAAAGGTGGGTCGAAGAAATCAAATTTTGGAAGTGGAATAATAAGAAACTGTGGAGAAGTAGCACATGTGGACTTTGGAAGAGTAAATTGGGAATCGATTAGCCTTGATTCTGCGAGTTAGAAAAATATGTTTGAAAAAATTCCTATTTTCGTAATTTTAATATTTTTATGGATCCAAATTTTCTTTACTTATCAGGAAGTTTTAATCATCTGACCAAGTTAGAGCTTTTTATTTTCTAATCCGTAGGAGATAACTTATGCTTAATAATTAATCTTAACATTGTTTATGTTTAAAGAACATAACTGTACAATATTGCTAAATTATAAATTGTTGAATTTTATACGTTTAAAGTTGAAATTGTCTAATTATGAAGTCGAAATTATCCATTTCAAATGCTTTTAATTTCAAATGGTCTTTATGAAAAACAGTATTTGTTAATTTGAAAATGTACGAAGTGAGGATAAACCTTTTCAAACTAATTAATGGTAGAAAACGTCGTAAGACCAAAAGTACGCGAAAAAAGGGTGGCAACATAGGAACTTAAATGTGGACAGAATGAATAATCAATCGAAGATTATTATTTTAAATTAAGAATTAATCAATTAATTTAAGGATATTGAGAAAAATCTTGTGTTTCAGTTGCAATGGAATTGATTCTGGTTGTCTTGATGCAAAATATAACTGACAATAAAATCGTTGACATTATCAGAGGGATTCAGAAAAGGGCTTTCCTGCTGATACCTTACATAAGTTTCTTCCATGGCCAATTCAGCTTTTTCGATACTGCAGGCAGAAATGCTGTGTGTCGACGAATGTCAAAGCATCTTTTAGATATCGCTTGTCTGGCTCAGAACCCTTGCTGTGGTAAGAAAAATTATTTTTATTATTTAATTTCATTTCACAATTTTATCTCAATTTCATTTAACTAATTGGCAGATCTCAACTGCGTTGATGGAACATGTGAAAACTCTCTCCCCTACTTCGGTGACTTCAAGGGAGACGTAAACCTTGAAGAAAGCGTTTTATACTTAAGTCTCACACCTCTGATATTTTTTGCGGTTCTTGGATTACTCGAGCATAAAATAATACCTTTCTTGCTTATGAAAATACAGAAAAATGAGCCAAAGTATAGCGTCGAAGATATGGACGATCAAGTGAAGAAAGAGAAATTCTCTGTGGCCTTTGAACTTAGTAAACTGAAAACGCAGAGTACGTTTTTTTAAAGAAAATTATTTGAAGTGTGAAAATATTGATTTATTTCTAGCGAAGGTTGTATACTGAAATAATATCTATTATTTACTCTTGTAGGTGATCCTGCTAAGATGCAAGGCAGCAGGGAAAAGATGAACGAAAGCAACTTGATGGCAAATTCCGAAGTAGATACAGACACCATTTATTTGGTTTACGAACTCAGCAAATCTTACGGACCTTTAGCTGCTGTCAAAGAAATCAGCTTCTCGGTCAAAAAGAGCGAATGCTTCGGATTATTGGGAGTAAATGGTGCTGGAAAAAGCACCACTTTCAGAATGCTAACTGGAGATGAATTTCCTAATAGCGGAGTCATGTTTTTGGGCGGAAAAGAAATTTATACAAACAGAAATGAAGTAGGTCCAAATTTACTTTTCTTTAAGTTGTGAGATTTTAATTTGTATTCAGGAGTCTCTGATTGTGTCTAAACGCCTCAAATCTGTGAAATAACTTGAATCTTTGCGAAATCTTTAAAATTATTGTGAAATATTCGAAAACTTTTGAAATCTTGATATCTGGTATACATTGAAAAGTAGAGTGGGCAGACCTAAATAAAAACAAATTTTTATTGCAGTACTTGAGCCAGATGGGATATTGCCCTCAAAATTCGGCATTGATCACTTCGCTCAATGCCAGAGACCATTTGAGATTATTCGCACTTCTTCGAGGTGTTCCTAGGAGTCAATTGGATTCAGAAGTTGAGATATGGGTCAACAGATTAAGTAAGAATCAATATAAAATCAAACTGAAAGTAAATTTTATTTTTGGTTTAATCTGGATTTTTTACACGTTTTTGCTTCTAGATTTGAATCTTTGTGCGGCTCAACCAAGTGGTGCTTACAGTGGAGGAAATAAAAGGCGTCTTAATATTGCGATTGCCCTGATTGGTAATCCTAATCTCGTTTTGTTGGATGAGCCTACGACAGGCGTCGATCCTGCCGCTCGCAGGTCTCTTTGGCATGTAATTAAATCTTGCCAATTGGCAGGACAATCCATAATACTCACGTCTCACAGGTAAGATCAAAATTAAACTTATATGATTCATTAACGATCTGAATGGTCCAGTTTTGGGTAGTAACTTGTTACAAGTGACTAAGTTACTGAAAAAGTTACGTTATTTGTAACTGTCAGGATAACTTCTTTACTATTTTAAGTAGTAACTTCTAACATAACTTAGCTTTGTTGAAAATTCTTCTTTTTTTTGTTAAATTCAACTGTGATTGATTTCTTATTAAAATATCTTTTGGTTGAATTAATATTAGCTATTATACTTTTCGTTGCGAATTCATCTATTTTGGTTGAAAAAACTACTTGGTTGAAATGCATGTATTTTGGTAGATAGTTCAACCATTTGGTTAGAAAGTCATATTTTCGGTGTGAAAATGTTTTGTAGAAAATTCGTCTTTTTGGTTTGAAAATTCAACAATTTATAGGAATTTTTTTTCTCACTTGGTTCAAAATTCGGCTCTTTTGTTTCAAAATTTATATCTTTTGGTCTGATTTGGTTGAGGATTCAGCTATTTTGTTGAACATTTGTCTCATCTAGCTGAATACAGCTGTGTTTGATTTCAAATAAAAATCTTTTTTAGAAGAAATACATTATATTTTTCGTTGAGAATTCATCTATTTTGGTTGAAAATTCATATAGATATTTTTTTTTTAATTCAATTATTTTTGTAGAAAGTTCATCTTTCTATAGAGGGTTCAGTTATTATGTTGAAAATTCTTCTTTTCTTGTTGAAAATATAACTACTTGGTTGAGAGTTGAACTACTTTGTTGAAAATTCAGTTTTTTGGTTGAAGATTCATAATTTTAGTTGAAAATTCATCTCTTTGGTTGAAAATATAACTATTTTATTTCAAATTCATTTTTTTTATTGGTAAAAAATTCAAATATTTTGGAAGAAAATTCAACTATTTGGTTGAAAATTAACTTTTTTTTGGAAATTGAACTCTTTTGTTGCAAATTCGACTTTTTGGTTTAAAAATGGTAGAAAATTCAACTATTTGATTAAAAAGTAACTTTTTTTGATGAAAATTAATATTTTTTGTATGAAAAATCAACTGTTTGGTTGAAAAGTCACTTTTTTGTTAAAAAAGCATCCTTTTAGCTTAAAAATTCAACTGCCTTGTAGAAAATTCGTCCTTTTGGTTTGAAAATTCAATAATTTATAGGAAATTTTGTTTTTCTCGGTTCAAAATTCGGCTTTTTAGTTTCAACATTTATTTGTTCTGTTAAAAAGTCTCATTTTTTTTTAATTCAATTATTTTTGGTAGAAATTTAATCCGATTTGGTTGAGAATTCAGCTATTTTGTTGAAAATTCATCTTTTTTGGTTGAATTCAAATTTGTTTAATTTTAAATTAAAATCCTTTTTGGTAGAAATAATATCAACCTTTACGTTGAGAATTCATCTATTTTGTTAACAATTCAACTATTTTGGTAGAAAGTTCAACTCTTTGGTTGAAAAATAACGAAAATTTTGGTTGAAAGTTCATATTTGTTTTCTGCTAAAAAAATCTTAGATGGTTCAGCTATTTTGTTGAAAAGTCGTCTTCTCTGGTTGAAAGTTAAACTTCTTTGTTAAAAATTCAGTTGTTTTGTTGAAGATTGATAATTTTATTTGGAAATTAATCTCTGGTTGAAAATTGAATTATTTTGTTTCAAATTCATTTTTATTTCAGGTAGAAAATTCAAATATATTAGTCGAAAGTGAAACTATTTGGGTGAAAATTAAATTTTTTGTTGGAAATTCAACTCTTTTATTGACAATTTGTCTTTTTTTGGTTAGAAAAGAACTGTCTCACTCCTAGGTACACAGTATACCATTTTATGAATTATCATCTTAGTTATTTTGATTATTAAATTATAAAATTAAGGAAGTCAAAAAATCAACTTTTGAGGTAACTTGAAGTTACTTTATCTAGTAACTGTAACTAGTTACTCAAAAAAAGTAACTTACCCAAAACTGGAATGGTCACAAATTAAAAAAAAATCATGGACCGGATGAAATCAAAACTAGAAATAAGGACAGTTCTATTCCAAAAAATAAAAGAGTTCAGTTTATTGACATCAGTTAAGCTTTACAAAAAAATAGTGATAAACTGTTAAATAAGAATTTCCTAGATTCGCTTAACAATTTCTTAGGAACATTTACAAACTAACGAGAAATGAATTTGAAGCCTTTAACAGGACATTTTTCCACATTAAACGTTCAAAATATCATTTAAGTTTGAATCCGATAATTATTCTCGTTTATAATTATCTTTCGATTCATTAATAATCTTCGGTATATTAAATCTCATTGTATGATATTTTTTTTCTCTAGCATGGAAGAATGTGAAGCTCTTTGTAATCGACTAGTCATTATGGTAAGAGGGCAGTTGGTTTGCATCGGCCCAAGTCAACAATTGAAACAACGTTTCGGTGCTGGTTACGACATAAATGTCAAACTAAATCCAGAAAGATCCGAAACTGATGTAGAAAATATCAAGAAGGATATGGAAAATTCTCTTGATTGTGAACTTCGTGATGAGCACATAGTAAATATCATTATATGTTCAATTATAAAATAATTAGACTGCTTTAAATCAAAATTCCAAATTTTAAATTCCCTGGGATTTATTAAATACAATAAATTAATTCAATCTTTTACTTTTTCAGGGTTACATGACATATCACGTTACTAATTCCAAAACGACATGGAAGAAAATGTACGGCGTGATGGACATTCTGCGAGAGAAGTACAGTTGTATCGAAGACTTTACAGTATTATCAGCAACATTGGAACAATTATTCTTGCAGTTTGCCAGGGCGGGTGTAAATAACAGTATTATTGTTTGATTTAATAATTACCAATTACCAAATGAAATGTCTCTTAAGAGCAACTAATGGGTGCAACGAGAAATTTACATTCCGTCACTTATAGAGACCATATTTTTATTTTCTTATTGGGGTCTTAATTATAATTATTTTTGGTGCGAGTTTTATGTTTGTTTCGATCTTGAAAAGAATCGAGATAAATTAATAGAAGTGTCGAGAAAAGATTAATAATGTATAGGCTTGAAACTTTTTAAAAGTTAGTTTAAGAGATATAAGATTTAAGAGATCAATCGTTTTATAAATACGTCTTTTCAAAATACGTATTAGAGGAAAACTGCCCATCCCGTTTGAAATATACCTGGGTTATCAGAATGTTTAAATGTGATTTGAACAGGGATTTTATTTTAAAATTAAAAAGAAAGGGAATAAATGTAGACTATTGAGGGATAAGAGAGAAAACGTACTTTAAACATATGGACTGTTTTTTGTCAATATAAAATACTCTCACTTCTTCGATAGCGATATAAACAATTTTTGCAAGAGTAAAAGAAATGCAAGCTACAGTGGCTATTCATAAACGTCTCGGAATTTTTCACTTCTTCCACCCCTTACTTCTGTTACCTAACGAGTTCCTATGGAAATATGTATGTAATTTCACCCCCCCCCCCTCTTCTAACAATGTAACGTAGTTTATGATTGGCCTCTGCTGTTAAATAATTTCGTAATATGGAAACAATATTTTTAAACAAAATTGAAAATGGAAGAATACGTACTTCGATTTAAAAATGATATGTATAATAAAAATGTGATCATGTCTACGAACAAAAATTCGTTTAAATATTTGATCCATAGTTTAATATATATAGGTACTTTAAATTTAAAAGGGAGCTTAAGTTATATTCTTTATCTTAAAAGAATATATAAAATGTTTTGTTATACCTGCTTCCCTCTATTGAAAATAGATGTTTGTGCTCAAAGTCCACACCTAAATATCAAAATTAGTTTAATTTATGGCCATTGCGAAATGAAAGTAATTGCGTTACACTTAGTTTCGTATTTTAATTAATACTTAAGAAAATAGTCTGTCTTTATTTTTTAAGATTGGACGTTAACTGTGAAGGGGAATGTTAAAAAATTAAAAAGTTTGTAATGATTTTGAACGGGTGTTACTTTGTTTTATACAATTTTTGTAAATGTTTGCATTCCTGTAAAAGGGTCAACGTTATTTTTTAGAGAAATTACTTGATTTTATCAATTGTAACGGACATACTATGAAAATACCGGTTTTGATTTTTCACTAGAATTTGAAGTGTGATGTGACATTTAAAGTGCTTTGTGTAGAAAAGAGTTCATTATTATAAGCACGACATTGTAATTTTAAACCCCATCTTTTGATAAACTACGAATAAATATGTAATATTGTAACATGTTTTTTATATTATAGTATGTAATAGAATATTTTCTATATTGTATTATAACGATTATAGCAACATTATATATTTTTGCGTTGGAATTTTGAGAAGATTATTAATTAATCTATTCCCGAATAATTCCGAGATCTGCGAGCGATATTCAAAATTCCGAGAATCATTTAATTAAAAAATTGTAAATAGCAATCTTAAATACTTTAAATATACAATTGTCCAATATTGTACTACATATGTATTACTTTTGAAAATTTGCCTTCCATTTGAAAAATAAAAAATGCGAAAACATGAAAATATGTACTATGAAAAGGAAAGAAAGAGTAAAGAAACATCTTGATTTTAAAAACTTCAAGGAAGACAGGAGTCATTGAAATTTTGATAAAACACGTTTTTCCATTTTTTGTGTATATCCACTGCACTTTCTTCTATAAGGAATTTAAAAATTGTTTTAATTTACAATTCCTTGAGCGGCGAATTGTTTGGAATATATTCCTTTAACTCCCACAAAGTGGGGAAAAAATTATGGATAATTCTCAACATCTTTTAAAAGATTTCCAAACCCTTCAAATACTATCATCTCCTGGCATTTGAAAGCCAAAGAATAATTCATTTCCTTTGTAATAACACCAGTTTGCTGAAGGTAAATTTATTAATGCTATACGACTTTGCAAATATTTGCATGTATAAATTTCGATACCATGAAAGAATCATACTTTTTCTACTATTCAATATTTACGTTTTTCTTCATTCATTCTACTGATTTTGAAATAATTTACTAAAAATAAATTATCATTGCATATCTTTTATAATATCGAATTCATGTCACTTTGAAATGCTCAAAATTTATACATGTGAAAAAATCCAGTTTCGATTTTTGTACTACGAACATAGTACAAAACAATGTTCGTTTTATAAATTAGTTTACTAACTTCTTCAGGAATGTTCAAGGAATAATTTCGAACTTTTTCAACATGAATTATTTTTATTTGATAAGTGACAAGTTTCTATGTATTTTTAAACTAATTTTGAATTTTTAAAATAATTTTTCCCCATAAATCGTGAAAAGTTATTATTTGCAGAATAAATGATACATTTGATGAATTTCGAGAGTGATACCCTATTTATCGTGAAAAGTTATTATTTTTTGGAATTAATAAAACAATTTACGGATATTAGAGTAATATATTTTTTAAATGATATTTGGTTATTATTTAGACAATTTTCAGTTGCTTGAACAATTTTTTCCCTGGCAAATTTTGAAAAGTTACTAGTTTCTGGAATTAATAACGTATATAATAAATGCTAAGAGTGATATTTTTGTGAAAGACGTTAACATTCATCAACTGTTTCATTTATCCCTAATAGTACATTGTGTTACAAGTGCGTGAAGTTGAACATTCCAAGAGTGTGAAGTTTGTAGCACGAGACGGAGGCGAACGCACGAGCCGTAGTCGAGTGGTACAAACTTCACACGAGTGGAATGTCTTCCAGCACATGTCACACACGATATTTTTTGCATAAATGCATGAAAATGCAATAAAAAATACGATATGGAGGTCGGTGGCGCGGGGGTCCAGGGCGCAGCCCTGGTGGGGGTGTAGGGGGCGAAGCCCCTGCTGGGGGGTTCAGGGGGCGAAGCCCCCTGACTAAGACAAAACCACCAAATATTGAGTCACAATGTAATAACATTAAACTTAAACTTAAAAAAAAAACAAAAAAAACATTGAGTAACGTGTTCACAGTGTTGAGGGTGCACCTATATTCATATCGACTGGTCGGATGTTTGACAGCTTTTTATGAGCGTCATGAAAACAAATGTGATCAGTTGAGTTGCCCGGGAAACGCCGCGTAATTGTTTCACATGCCGTGTGAATATTAATTCTCGAACTAAAGATAAGCGCTCGTAAATGATTCAGTGCGGGAATGTTACATTCCCGCACGCTACTCTCACAGTAGAGGAATCTGCAATTTTCCGTACGCTTTATGGACACGGAATATGGCCATTTTCATGCATGTGTTGCAAAAAAATAATTTACTTAGCTTTATTTCCATTTATATTTCTCACTCGGGTTTTAATTTTTACGGTACATTGGAGACAAGTTATGTTCTAAGTTTCGAAAATATTAATTAATTTACTGTTTTGGAAATTTAGTTGAATACGTAAAATGTATATTAAAAATACTGTTGAATCTCAGGAAAGATTCCGCGTCCCAAAATTGTTTATTTTCATTTTATTTCAAATATTTTTTACTTCATGTTTTCAAAATAGATTTACTTGTTTTATAATTTACATATTTTTTGCTTTTATTCTTGAAAAATGAATTTATTTTGCACACAATTCATCAATTTCTTTAGAAAACCTTGAAATTGTTTAGTTCATTTTTATATAAAATACACCGTTTCAATATAAGCAAATTTGGCTCAAATTGTCAGCATTTGTGTGTGTCCTTTGAGAATTTGCGCCAAACTTTAACAATTTTGACTGAAATAAAATACTTTAATTATAAAATATATGATAACATTAATTAAATTTCAAATTGAAGTGTGCATTCTAATAAAATTAAATAATTTGTAAAAAACTGCCGAACAACAAAAAATATTTAAATTCCACTAATAATTTGAACAAAAGAAAATATCTCAATTTAATGTATTGGATAATAATTAATTTTCTCCAATATTAATTTATTAACATTAATTCTACACATCTAAATCATGTAGAAGTTTTTACAATTAGTTCTCCCTTGTATTCTCAATACAATAAAGTCTATGTACACAATTTACAAAGTGGTTTAGTAAACTCTCGATTGGAGAATTGATTTCTGCAATAGAGATGAGAATGTCGAATTTACTGCTTGGCACAATTTCTCAGCAGATTTGTCCCCTAAAGCAGCTTGAGCCGAACTGACTCTTCCGAGTTGAAGAAGCAAACCCGTAGTGTCTTCTGCCAATGGGGGAAAAGCTAAACAAATCCTTGTCAGTGCTGATAAAACCGGCATGAAGAGAATAACTCTATCTTTGGCGGGTAAAACTCCCAGTAAAGTTATCAGAGTATTGATAGCCAACCGCGAAACACTCAGAGCTTTTGGAAGTGCGTATTGAACTGCCAAGTGCGATGCTAAATCGACGGCAAACACTTGTTTTTCTGGTTCAGGTTGCGAAAGTAATTCGGGAATCCAGTCGAGACAAATGTGCATTGATGGTATTCCCGAAACAGTGATTGGTAGGAGCTCCCTTGGATATCCCTAGAATAAACCAATTCTTTGTTAGACTTGCCCAAGCGCTTACATTATTTTCAAAGACTCACCTGGAAGTGAACTAGTTTCGCCAAAGAGGGATCAGCGATAAAAATCTGATGCAAATAAGAGCAAACAACGCTTCTTATTTCTCTGAGAGACCACATTTGTCCAGGAACTGTTCGATCTTCTTCGGTTTCTAAACACGCCTCCAAAAGAATTTGAACAGCTGCACTTTCTTGCGCACCTACCAAAGCAGTTCTGAGATCTTCTCTTTCGGCTTCACTTGTCAGTTGACCTGTTTTTTCTGTTAGGGGTCTGTCTTGCATGTGTCTTGATAGTTGAGATTTTGAAGCTGCTAAAGTCGCTTGTAGGATCCTAGAAATGGAAAAATAAATTCATTTTCAATGCAAGGCAAGAGTAAGTTTGCTACGGTCTTATAATTTTGTTTCTGATTTGCGGGGCAGCCACAGGTTAATGTATGTGAAGAAAGTGGAAAGTGACTAAAATTGACAGAAAAAGAGTCACATTTAATTTATCGGCTTACATTTACACGATCAGATAAAATTATATTGCTGAATTCGGTGATGAAAACCAAAATACAATTGCTAGAATAAATTTTATAAGTAATGTTCAGACAAATTGTAATTAATTTTTTCACAAGATAAATAAACCTTTGCAGACTTCACAGCCTAAAAGATTTTTTCACAGAAAAAGGGGGATAAATTCTTTTAAATAAAATTATTATAGGTACCATATTGAATTAAATATGAAACGCTTTAAATTCTTAATCTTTTTAGTAAAAATATTGGAATTTCAACAAAATCGATGCACTTTTAACGAAAAACATTAATTTTCAACCAAGAAGATGAATTTTCTACTAAAACACAGGAATTTTCGACAAAATACATGAATTGTCAACAAAGTATTTTAATTTTTTACTAAAAGAGATACATTTTCAACCAAAAATACAACAGTTTAATTTTCAGTTGAACCCATTAATTAAAAAAAAAAGAATTTTCAACTATAATGATGCATCTTCAACCAAAAAAATTAGTTATTAACAATGTAGTTTAACTTCCAACTAAGTAGTTGAATTTTCAAACAAAAAAGATGAATTTTCGACGAAAAATGTGATAATTATTATTTTAAACAAAAAGATTAATATTCAATAAAATAATAATTGAATCATCAACATCTTAACCGAAAAAGTGATTAAATTTCTACCGAACAGGCGAATTTTTAACATAATACATGAATTTTAAACCAAATAGTAAAACTTTCAACTAAAAAGATGAATTTTTAACCCAGAAGATCAATTTTCTACCAAAAAGGAAGAATTTTCAACAAAGTACACGAATTTTCAACCATATTGTTGAAATTTTTACTAAAAAAGATAAATTTTCAACCAAACATGAAATAATTAAACCTTCATTTAAAAAAATTATTTTTCACCCAAAAAAATAATTCTGAACAAAATATTTGAATCCTCAATTAAAACAAATTATTGATTGTCAATAAAACAGTTGCATTTTTAACCGAAAAAATTAACTTTTTACCTGAAAAAATTAACTTCCAACCAAAAAAGCTAAATTTTTTATTGAAGGGTTGAATTTTCTACCAAAAACGATTAATTTTCAACCAAAAGAAATACATTTTCATCGAAAGGGTTCAGATTTGAAGCTTAGAGCCGAATATTTTCGAGAAATCTTGACTTCTAATCTTGAAAAGATGAGTTTTTAATTGAAAAAAGAAGTTTTCAACCAATAAAGCTGAATTATAAACCAAATAGTTGCATTTTCAACTACAAAACATTTTAAACAAAGAAGTTGAGTTTTCAAGCTGAAAAGTCGAATGTTTTAGAAAAAAAATTTACTTTTAGTCCCAAAAAGATAAATTTCCAACACAAAAAGTTCATTTTCAACCAAGAAAGATAAATGATCAATCAAATAACTGAATTTTCAACGAAATTTTTGTTTAACCAAACAGTTGCATTTAGAACTAAATTGTTGCACTTTTAAGCAAGACACGAATTTTCAACGAAAAATTAGAATTTTTAAGGAAATAGTTGAATTTTCAATCAAATGGTCGGAATTTCGAACAATAAAGATTAAATTGCAACCAAAAACACTTGCATTTTCAACCAAACAGTTGAATTTTCAAACAAAAAAGATGAATTATTCAGAAGGCAGTTGAATTTTTAAGAAAGTTAATTTTCGACAAAAAATATGAGTTTTCAATAAAATAATTCAATTTTCAACCAAATAATTGAATTTTAAACCAAAAAAAGATTTATTCTGAACCAAAAATTAAATATAATAGTAGACTTTTTAACCAAAAAGAATCAACTTTCAACCAAAAATAGTTGGATTTTATTATTGGGTGCTATCAATTCAGTTCGAATTTAGTCAAATAAGCAAGAAAAATGGGATGTTGCTTGAAAATAGAAAAATACATGGATTAATTAATTTTGTTTGGATTAAATATAAAATGAGATGGATTACAGGAATTAAAGTGGTTTTTTTTTTTCTTTAAAAAAGTGACTGTGTTGCAGCTCTGCCAATTTGAAGTAAACTCACCGAAGAATCACGGACAAGACGGGAGCACATCGAAAAACTCTAATATCGCAACGCAATACTTGTAGTGGATCTAGGACAATATTTTCTTGAGTTAGGAAGACGTTTTTAACTGTCGAGTTTTCTATTAATAATGCATTTATTGATAAAACCCATAGACATCTTGGTAATACGGTATTCAGTCTCAGCCATACTTGTTTGTACAATTCTGAAAAACACAATACTTGTACTGCTCAACTCCTTTAATGTTATAATTATTATCACACAAGAAAAAGATTTGAAATTCTATTTACCTTGAATATACCTAGGAACTTTCTCATCTAGGATAGTCTTGAAATAATGAATAATAATTTCCGCATGTGGCCAAATATCCGAAGGTTTCATGGCCAACAGATGCCTCAATAATCTTCCAGTTCTCGAAGCACAAGTCCTTATATGACCAAAAGCTTCAATAATTGAGGTATCATTAATCGCAACCTTTTCCTGATTCGCCGTTACCGAGTCAATATTAATCACCTCATCGTCAAGCCAGTCGTCCACTAAGGATAAATGTGGAAAATGCATCGCCAGTAATCTCAAAAGGGGAGAAAACAAACCAGCATAACTCATCTGATCCCTCTGCACTTGTTGCAAAAGATACTTTATCGGCAACTCAGAAAGAAAATCAGTCGAATATGACTTCACCTTCTTTCCCTGGGAAATAAAATGGTGCATATTCGACAGCCGTACATCTTCGTAGAGCAATAAATAATACAAAAAGAGGAGCTGTGATGTTAAAGAAGGCCGCGAGGTATCCACATCCATATAATCAGTTTCCATTTCCACCATGCTCATCACGCTTTTCTTCGCATCAAAATTCGCTCCAAAGACGCTATTCTGGAACACCTTCCGGATTTCGTCTTCGGTAATCGGTTTATTCGTGTGCTCCGAGGTTTTATTATTCGTAACCAAAATCGAATTTACATAAACCTCTACCAAAGCAGGCAAGACCGGATGCAAAGGTGGAACGCTGTCGCAGATTTGTCTATAAATCCAATTTTTAATCGGAACCTTGTGTTTCGCAAAAGCCCGGGATTTCAGCAACTGATGGATACAATGAACTGGTAGAAATCCAGGAATATTCGCGTTGAGATTCGCAGTCACAGGGACCTTAACAGCATGAGCAGTGACGACCTGTTCAGTAAAAATCTCCAGCATGAAAATCTGCTTCATCCTCGTCAGATTATTCGGTCTGATCGGAATCTTCATTCCAAGAGTCGCGCAAACTAGTTCGCAAATCGCTGATAGTTGATTACTGTGAAAGTGAATAGCCATCAGCAAAAGCATTTCTCCAAAGCTTGCAGAAACTCCACTCGCACTTTCGAAATAAGCTTCCTCTCGAACCAACCACTGAACCCATTCAATGCTTTTCTTTTCCAAATTTGGGTGTCCTATCAGTGAAGGACACGCGATGAGCATACACAGTCCTAATGAAACAAACCTAACTCCTGCTGGCGAAGGTGGAGGATGTGAAGTTAACAATTTCACAATCATAGAAACTTCATCATCCTGAAATTTTATTCCTCCTATTCCTCTTAAAGCGCAGTAAAGTCTTAGAAGTGCACTTGCTTGCACAACATGAGATTCAGCTAACTGACAATCTGAACTGTGTGATACGATATTTTGTAGCCTTCTCAATAATTCCTCCCTTAGAGATTGCAGAGCTGTGTGTGATTCCCCTTTTCTTTTCTGGCCATTTCTGATGAACATGGCAATCCAATTTCTCACTTGCTGATCGTTTCCGAGAAGTAAACCGGAAACAAAAGCAACCATGTCGCTTTCGAAGGGAGAATTGCTTATTGAATCGTTTTCAAGACTGAGAGTGATTGCGAGGGCTGGCATTCTGCAAAGTTCGACACACTTCGCTCGGACGGCGAGAGCTTGAGTAGGATTCATTCTGCAGAGCATCGTCAGAGCTTTAGTTCTGATACTTCCGAGATTGGATTCCTCTTGTCGTTCGCCATTGGCAATCAGTAAAGTGCACACTTCGGTGAAACTGTCAGGACTGTTGGCTACGACCCAGCAAATTATTTCAGGGCCATGTTTCACGTGGAGGAGAGTTTCACAGATTTCGGGGATGGAAAGAAGCTCTGGAAGTTCGGCGAGGGCGATGCAGATAACATAGGTGATTTCTTCCATATAGACGGCGTTGTCGAAGAGGTCGGAATGTTTGATTTGGAAGTCCTGGCTCCTTTGTTGTTCGCGGATTTGGGAGGCGATGAAGAGAATTTCGCTGAGGACGAGGCGAATTCGACGAGATGCCTCACTTCGCTCGAATTCTAGGGCAAGACCACTTTGGAGAGATTGGGCGAGGACACTGTCTGTTTGGGTGTTTCCCATTTTTTGTCTAGAAAAAAAAGAACTTTTTTATTTTTGATCCGTCTTCATAATTTTGTTAAACTTTAAAAAATAATTACTTCTTATTCAAAGTTTGAAACTTTTATCTTGAATTATTTCCGAATTCATCGTGTTGTAAGATTTTTTAAATTTATAACTATATAAATTTTAATTAAGGTTGCCTTTAATTTTAAACATTGGCAGATTATAAATTTCAAATTAACGTTTAGGTGTTAAAATCTACAGTCCATGAAATTTATTTTGAATTGTAGAACATTCAAACTTTTTGAGAATAATTTTAAAGTCTTATTGCTCATAACTTGAATAATGATTTTCCACCAGTTATCTGAGATAAGTAGTTTTTCTAATTAATTTAGAACGATTCTTCAACAATGAGATATATGCAATTATTCTTTATTTATAGATTTAATTCAAAATATATTTCTGTTTATACAAAGCTGAAATTTCTGTTTTAATACCCTGAATTATTCTAATTATCTGCGTTCTGAGTGTGAAATCAGGCAATTTGAAATTTCCGGTTTCCTCTCAGATATTTCCCGGCCAAATTTTCGAATAATTAAAAATTTTCTTTTTGTAAATTGCCCCAAATTCAACATATAGAAATGGAAAATTTAAAATAATATACATATACAAAATTCATGTAGTGAAGATAACAATGATTTATTTATCACATACTGAAGTGATAAATATTAATCGAAATTAATTTGCCGATTACGAGTATGGCACTACCTGTTTATTGACGATTGCTTACGTTCTTTTAATGTTAATTATATGAGGGTTACCATTTTTCTCCTAAATCGGTTGAAAACTATCGAAATTCTCTATAAAATAAGATATAATTCAGCCATTTTGTCATTTTTATCAAAAAATTTTGTAGTAGTCCAAATATAGAATTTTTCTTAAAATTTAAATTTAATTATAATATATTAAAAAGTTTTGGAATAATATTAAAGACAAATTTATATGAAACCGCACCAATTCATAATTATTTTGAAAACTTCTGTTTGCATGACAAAACAGGTTTGAAGTTGAAACAAAAATGTTGGAAAAAATTTTAATAGTTTTTCTGTGGAAAGAAATATTTTTGTAAAACATATGAAATAAGTAATCATGAGGTTTCTATCAAATTTATTAGAAATATATAATCATTTGATATTTAGTATTATTTTACTGAAAATAAGATGTCTTCGAATTTGGTCAACCTTTTTGTATCAACTCTTTAAAAATAACTGGAACATTATGCGCGCTGCGTGCGCACTTATTACCCTTCCTTTAGAAAAAATTGGTTTACTTTCCAACCTTTTTGTGATAGATTTTACAGGAAATCTTATATAATTTGAGATCGTTGTATATGATTTGCAAAAGTATCTTTATTATAAAGAGAAAAATCCAGTAAATTCAATATGAATGATACCAATATTTTGATTTACTTATAATTCTTTAAAAATAACAATTTTTTTCTCATTAACCGTACTTTTAATTTTTTTTTACATTTATTAATACATTCAAAATACATTTTCAAGGTATTTTCGGACTAATTATTCATCAAGTTAAAATCAAAATTCGACTTTATTGAATTGGATTCGAATTTTCTATTGACGATTCCATTTACCACATTTCTGGACTTAATTGTCACATAAATGTATTGAATTATTTTATTTTTATACCCAAATTATATTTTTTAAATTCAAGTGTAAAAAATGTAACATTTAAGTGCATGATGGATCTGAGAGAAATTCAAGATCTATCACGTAACATTTTATTTAATCAAGACAATCGCATACAACAGTTATTCCATTTGTATTTTACATGAGCGGAATTAAGTAACTTTCTTGTTAAATAACAGTCAAAGTGGTATTTTTACAATAAGTGTAAAATAAATCTTTTTTTCTGTATTTTCATTGCATTATTTATATTTAGAGAGTATTTTTAAAAACCAAAATTTTCCACAAACGGTTAATTTTTGCTAGTTCTATTAAAAATTTGAGCTTCTCTTTAAATTGTAATACTGTAATATGACCAATTTCATTTTGAAAATTGACACTTTAGAAGTTTTTTTATATTTTTCAAGATGAATATCTCTTACAAAGAAAAACGGAAAAATCTGAAATTTACAGGTATTTAAATCAGTTCTTGCTCGAATCATCCTGTCAATTTTATGTCTATCCCAGGATGTTTCCCCTAATATGGCGATTTAATTTAATTTACAAGATTTTCACTGTTCGTTAATAGAGCCTAAAAAACCTTTTTGGTCCAAATTCAACTACTTAGTTGGAAGTGGAACTACTTTGTTAAAAATTCATTTGTTTGGTTGATGATTCATCATTTTAGTTGAAGAACCTTTTTTTGTTCAAATTTAACTATTCTGTTGAAATTTTGTTTGTTTTAAATTAATTTTTTGAATGAAAATTTAACTATTGGATGTTTCGTTGGAAATTTAACTTTTTCAGTTGAAAATTTCTGCATTTTCTTGAAAATTTGTCTTTTGTGGTAGAATATTAATGCTATTTTAATGTTAATATGAATATTGATATATGTATTTTGTTAACAATTAATCTTTTTGGATGAAAATTCATTTATTATGTCGAGAATGTATCTTTTTTGATAGTCATTTAATCTTCTTGTTTAAAAATTGATCTGTTTGACTGAAAATTCATCTGTTTGGATGAAAATTTAACGTTTTCTTGAAAAATTAATCTGTGTTGTTGGAAATTTTCTCTTTTTTTTTTTGTAGCAAATTAATTCTTTTCGCTTAAAAATTGATTTTTGTTGTTGTTAAAGATTTATCATTATAATTAAAAATTCATTTCTTTTATTAAAAATTTAATCATTTTGTTGAAAATTCGTTTTTTTTTGTAAATGAACTTTTTTAACTGAAAATGTAGATATTCAATTATTTTCAGAGAAAATGCGTACTATTGGGTTGTAAATTCAACCTTTTTGTTAAAAATTAGTCTTTTTGGCTTAAAATCTCAAAATTTTGAATGAGATTGTTTTGCTTTATTAATTGAAAAATTTTTCTTCGTTAAAAACTCAAATCTTTTGTCAAAAATTTCTCTTTTTGGTAAAATTATTAGACTGTTTTGCTTAAAGTTTTAAATAATTTGATGATAATTCGTATTTTTATGGTTTAATTCAACTGTTTCTGATTGAAACTTAAATTACTTTATGTAGAAATATGAACTGTTACACACTTTTCGTTGAGAATTCATTTTTTTTTTGTCGAAGATTCATCACTTTGGTAGAAAATTTTGTTGAATTACTATTATTACTATTTTGTTGAGAGTTTCCTTTTACTTGGTTGAAAATTAATTATTTTAACTGAAAATGTAATTCTTCCATTTTCCGTTAAAAATTGATCTTTCTGAGTTGAAAACTCAACTATTTACTTAAAAATCCATTCTATTTTACGTATGTCTTTCGTAATTTGTGGATGACACCATATAAAATTCCGTATGACTGTTGTAAAGGTGTTTAAAATATATTTAGAAACAAAAATTTTGTTAACATTCTTTCGAGATTTTGGTGATACACCTATTTTTTAGAGAAGGATGTTTATCGTATTAGATTTCATTTAGATTTTAAGAAGTATTTAAATTTACATTACTTTTACAATATAGTTTTGAATAATTCGAGAGGAAAAATTCTATCTCCCATATAAATAACATTAAAAGCACTTAAGCAATCAGATTTTCCTCTCTGATTCTTGACTAAACAACAAAAAGAATATCCTAAATGAAATTCCCGGGGTTTTCCAGATTCGGCAGACGCCCTGGTTCTGTTTACAAAGAAACCTCACAGAATACCTTAATCTAGCAAAAATTATTTTTAGAAATCGAGCAATTTATGATGAAATTGATGGTACAATTTAAAAAATGGTTAAAATCTATAAAGTTGAAAAAGAACCGAACTTCTTGGAACAGAAACGTAGTTCAGGGCTTAATTTCTGTTTAATATATTTTTGAAAAGATCTTTAGAAACATAACGTCTAACCAAGTCATCCTGTGTGACAAAATTGCACAAGATGACTTTGTTTATAGAAATTATTTTATAAAGATCTTTCTAAAAATGTCAAAATCTATTCCCCAATCTAATTGAAAAAATGCTTTGACATTTGCCCTATTAAACAATAATACTATTAAAGGATAAACAATATTGAAATTTACCATATTTATACATATTTTGATCTACGTTTTTTTTATGTAGTCCAAACTTCGCAACTTTTTGGCAACGACCCACAAGTATAAATAAATTTGGTCAAGTATTATTTAAAAAAGGTATAAAAATATAGAAAATGTAAAACTTATGTTCAAATACGTGAGTAAATACAACGAATAGTATAAGTGTCAAATTAGAAATTACAAATACCTTAACTGTTGTTCTCGCCGGACATCAAGTTCCAAACCATGAAAATCAATCGAAAGTAAACCAACAATAGCATTGACTGATTCAATTGCAGAGAGTATTGTAAGAATTTCTTTTCTTGCCTCGACACATTCTTGTGTTATATCAAGTGGTGAAATTAGGCTCATCCTAACCAAGCACGGCAAAATCGGTCTTACTTCCCTCTCCGTACATTGCGCTAATTCTTTCGTATTTACATTTTGTATCGCCGAAAAAACACGCGGCAGAACTGCCGCCGGACACGACATTTTTACTACTTTCCTAAACACCAAATAATTGGATTTTTTAATTTTTATCTGACATTGTTTCTCAGCCAGCTCCGGAGAATATTATAACCTTAGCTTACGTCGTACGTCCCATGGGTTTACGTTTACGCCATGGCCGCAGCCATCTTGAATTTTAAATTCACGCTCCGGGAAGTGCTGTACTCTGGTGACGAAATTTTGAAGCAGTTCAAAGTTTTATTTGTGAGAAGAAAAATTTTTCTTTTTTTAAATCTGAAAGTTCTTTTCTCCAGAAGAAACTTATTTAAAAATAATATGGGTCACGTATTTAAAAGCTGAGAAAACGTTTTTTTAATTGGAAAAAATTTTAATGAACCTTTAATAAATAATCTGATAAATTTACAACAGGTGAAATTGTTGAATTGAAAAAAATTGCATTGCATTATGTAAATTTCCATAATTTTTTTTGTGTACCAAAACTTATCCCCTCAGGTTAATTTTTTCTTGTTATATCAAAAATTTGATCTCTGTACTATGAAAAATTTCTCTTCAAATGGACTGCTTCTTCATATTTTTTTAGATGAATATCTCTTGAGGAGATATGAACATAAAAATCTGAGAATTACAGAGTTTTTAAATCAGTCCTTCATTTAATTATCCTATAAATTTCGCGTTAGTCCCAGGTTTTTTTTTTATTCATAGAATAAAAATCTTAAAAATTGGTCAAAAATCGCTATTTTAAACTCCATGTTCTCCGGCGAAAGTTTTCAAATTAAACTTAAAATCATTGCCTGAGTTATTTTTGAAAAAATACCATTTTTGTTGAAAAAAAAGTTTTAAAATTTGCATACATGTACTTGCTTAAAATAACAAATTTAGTTTCGCCGACTAAATCTAAAACATAACTAAGGTTTTTGACCATTAAAACTATTTTTATTAAATTCATAAAAAATTAGCATACAATATTAAAATTCTGTATTCAATTTTTTTAAGATTAAAAATTAAATTCACCGTATTTTCGCCGTTCGAAATGGGAAAACTTTCAATAATAAACCTTTGCAATTAAATTATTCTGAAAAAATATACGAATTAAGTAATTTTGAGTGGGAAACATTCAGAACAAAAATTTTCTTCTATGGAACGTTGAAAATTAAATGAATCCGAACCTTATTGAAAACTAAACAAATTGTTATTACCAAGAAATGTAGTAATAAAACTTTTTTTTATATTCAAACCCTTTACAGTTTTAATTATTGTAAGTAAATTTAAGTCCTTCAAAAATTTAAAAATTGACGATTAAACTTTCAAAAATTCAAACTTTATTTTTAATTGCCAAATTAAAACTTAAGAAAGGAGAACATTTCTAACAACACAATTTTTATCTTTTCAATTTAAAATCGTTTAATTTTAAGAACTTGTTTAGAATTATGATTTAATTTTTGAAATCTTTCAATCAAATATTTTGAAATTTTAAATAATTCATTTCTTTACAGTTTCAACTAAAATTCGGACAATTTTAAGGTATTATAATTTTGAAATTGTTTTACAAAATTATGATTTTCCAAATTTTCATACATATACTTGCTTAAAATAAAAAATTTAGTTTCGCCGACTAAATCTAAAATGTAACTAAAGTTGTTGAATATTGAAACGATTTTTACAAAAATTGGAAGTTGTAAATGATTTTAATAAATGGTATATTTTCAATTTTTATTCGTAAAATTCGAAGGTTTTTTCTCGAATATGTAATAGAATTAAAAAATAAAACGAATAAAAACAGCCTGTGTTTTAATTAAAAAAAGGCAACATTTTTTTTACAAACCTCTATTTTAAAACGTGTGTTAAATGAAATCTATTAGAAAATTCGAATCGAATTTAGATATGTAATTATTCCGCAAATACTATAAAAATGTATTTTTTATGTTTTTTTAATATTAAAAGAATGTTGAAAGTTCGGTGATGGTTTACGTCACATGCGGCGAGTCACAGTTTGTAAATGAGAAAACTAATTAGAGGAACTTCTATAAATCATATATCAAACGTTCTAAAATGACATAAGATTTTCCGTAAAAACTATAAGAAATGTATCCTAGCTGTTACTTTCCTGAAAAATTAACCTAGTTTTTTTCTCTAAAGAAATGGTAATTTGTGAGCGCAAAGGGCGCACTATGTTTCTCAATTTTTTTTAAATTTAATTTGTACACTTCGAAGTTTGAATAAATGAAACAAACTCAGATATAAAACTATAAATTAAAATAAATTACTATGTATGTACATATACATATTATAACAATATTTTTCCATTTTATTTCATTGTACATTGAATATGCATAACAAACTCAGATCTGTATATATGTATATTATATACAGAATGAGCAACAAATATCTCATATTATATATTTTATAATTAACATTTGGTGTATAATTCATACATACTTCATTTTTTTCCAGCAATCTGAATTCTTAATTTCTAAAAGAAATTCTATTTCATAATAGTCATCTGACTATATTCAAATTGCGTGAAATGCAATCTTTATATCACTTCAATATTTATATAATTATACAATAGTCATATAATTATAAGAGTCTTATTAGAGAAATAGTCGTAGTATAATATATCAGAAGAGCTACGAAGTTTCGAATTTTAGAAAGAGTCTTTTTATCCCTGAAGAAAAGTTAAATGAACGAGTATAAAAATAAAATTATTTTTTATTACCAATTTTTATTCATGCCCATTTAACTTTCGAGGATAATGTAGATACTAAATTTACTTATATATGGACGAACATTTTTTCAGCGAAGCGTATAGAACTTGAGAGAAAATTTGAAGAGATAATTCTAAATATATTTTAAAAAATTAATGCTACACTTCCAGGTATACACATTCTATAGAATGTTTATAGCTGGAAGTGTAGCATTAATCTTTTTGGACGAATATAATTGTCCATTAGACATATTTACAGTAGGCATTAAAATGGTGATTGATATTATTAAATAGATCATTTAATCTTAGCAACATGTAGTTTCTTAATTGCTCAATTGATATTGATGGATGATTGTAATACACCCTTGAATATTTGTCTTTGATATATTTTTTGGGAGTAAGCATTTCTTTACTGCAACATATATAATTATCATTCAATTAAAAAAATACTTAAGGATTTATTTCAAATTAGATGCTCTTATTGTAACTTATAACGGTAATGTGTCAAAATAATGATATTTATACTCTTAAAAATCTATAGTTTACAAAAAAATTATATTTGCAAAATGTCAAATTTGACTGCAATAAAGATAATAAAGAATAAGATTTTAATTAATTATATATTCTTTTTACCACAGTTTTCAATTTTCAGACTGAACATTTTTCGTTAAAAAAAATCATTTAAAGATATTATTTAATTACTATACAAAACTTTCATTATTGAATATTAATTTCTGTGACTGAATTTTTCTAATAAATTTGAACAAACTGTTAGTACAAAAATTGAACAATGATAGCTTTCACATAATTATATCACTCGTGGATTTTTTATATTTTATATAATTGGAAGACTCTACTTTAATGATTAAATATTACACAGTGTAAAGTATTTCATGCAGATAATATTTCGACTACAGATAGCTTAGAATTGGAAGCATCCAGAAAATCAGTTTTTATAACTCTATTAATTATCTAGCA
>CAKNXH010001013.1:0-11371 GCA_932178445.1 Andricus quercusramuli
ATCACCTCTTTAAAAAAAGGTTTGAGCTCAGTTTCTAGAAGATCTAAACTTAAAGTAAAACTGGAAAAGATTTCGAAAAGCAAAAAACAATTTAGATTTTTGAACATTCCAAGATAAAATTTTGAAGCTTTTTATTGATTATTAAAAGTTTTGAGAAAATAAAAAAATTTCTTGACTTTGCTACGAAAATTTAAAATAATCTTTATTTTGAAAAATTGATTTTAAGAGAATATTTAAGAAGATTAAACAAATTATGAATAATAAATAACAATTGAACAATCATTATTGATTTGGAACATAATCGAGTAAGATTAAAGTATATTTAGAAGTTTTCAAAAGATTACAAAATAATTTGAAACGTGAAAGAGTTCAAAACATTTAATAGACAATGTAGATTTTTGAATATGTCCAACACAAAATTTATAAGATTTTTAAGCATTTTGAAAGGTTTCGAATGAATGAAAAATTTGTATCAAAATTCCTAGAAAAGCTAACGACAATTTTTGTTTGGAAAAATAATTTGAAATGAATATTTAATAAGATTTCCAAAATGTTTAAAAAAGAGTGTATGATTTTAAGGTAATTTTTTTACTTTTGCAAGATTTTTCCAAAACTTTCTGGAAGAGTTTGAGATCCAAGATAATGAAATTATTATTAGAGTCCTGGAAAATTTTAATGTATAAATTAATGTTTCTAGCTTAAAATTGCCTGAAATGACATAATTTGGAAAATTTATACATTTTTTATTCATTTTTCAATTCATAGCATTGAAAATGATAGCGTGGATTTTTTTTTTGAATATTTCAACTGTACAATGTATAAAAGTTAAAAATTGAAATTTTGCAGTTTACGGCTTTTAATTAAAAAATTTTCAATTGAAAAGATTCTAAGACTTTCATTTTATAGTCGAAAATGACTGAGCGTTTGAATTAACATTTTTGAAGCTTTAATTTGAAAAGTTAAAAATTCAAAAGTATTCCAGTCTGAGGGTTTTAATTTGCGGTTTAGTTTTGATAACTTCAGATTTAAAAAAAATTATTTTCAAGAGTCCAAATCTTTTAATTTCAATTACCGTGATCAATTCTTTCTCAATTGTTCAATTTTGATTTGCAGTCAAAAAGTGGTTCTTTTTCGACCTAGGATAAGAAATATTAAAAATATTGCAATGACATAATTTTAAATGTCATATATGGCGTTCGATCGATTTCTATATATTTGAAAAAAACTTCAAACATAAGGCTTTTTTTAAATAACGATCATTAATTCTTGTCTTTTAAATAATTCAGTTTTCGAGATTTACAATTTCAAAATAGAAAAAGTTCAAAATTCGACATTATAACATCAGGGTGCCCAGCGATCCGGGAAATCCGGAAATTTCCTGCAGCATGATAAATACAGGGAAATGCTGGGAATTCGTGAGCAGATACAAGAAATCTGTGTCCATGAATTTAAATAGAAATATCTATTTTCTGTGTGAAATTATTATTATAAAATTATACGATTTAATTTAATATAAAATACAAAATTCGAAATTTAATACTTTTATAAAGTAGGGAGTTGAAAGATTTTTTGTTAAAACATAAATTCACATTATCGTGTTTAATGTTCTAAATGGAAGAATAAATCAATTTTAATTTCAAGTCGCCTGAAATCAACAATTGTTCAGCTGTTATTTACAGGTATATTAAAATTCAAGAATGTCACTTGGCATTTCAAAATTCAACAAAATAAGACAATTAAAATTCTCACCTTCAAAGTTTAAACTTAGCATTCTGAAATTTTAACTAATCAAGGCTTTCTATTGGAAATAATTCAGTTTAAAATTGTTTAGTTTTGAATATTTCAATTATGTTGACTTATTTCAAATAAACAATAATATTGCTTCATATTTAAAAAAATTCCATTTTGGAATGGGTCAAAATTGGAATATTTTAAACAGAGATAATATTTGAGAATAGGATTTGAAAATGAATAAAAGCATTTAGGGCTGTTGGAACAGTGTCCAAAAAATAGCGAAATTTGTAGAGCACTAAAACCTTATCACTGATATTCGATAAATCGGGATCAAGGTTTTCAAAACGCACTTTTAAAATTCAGTTTAAATTCGCCAATCATTCGCACTTGTCAATAAACCAAAATAAAAATAAAATCATAATGTGATTTTTCATTCAAATTTGAAATTCCCGCCAATACAAGTAGAAGCACGCAGATGCGACTGTTACCGACAGTGCATTTTCACAGTACGATTAAGCTATCAGCTGTCATCGCGAGATGGCGTCAGTCGGCTTCTTTTACACTTTACGTTGTTGCTACATTTTCACACTCTCACTTTTAGCAGTTATCGTATTTTTTTTCGAAAAACCATAGACTTACCCAATGCCCTGCCACCGCAAAACCCCTTCCGGGGTCTGAAAAATTTTCAAAAGTGCGTTTTTAAAACCTTAATCCCGATTTATCGAATCTGAGTGATACAGTTTGAGTGCCTCATAAGTTTCGCCATTTTTTTGGACACCGTTCCAACAGCGCTAATTACACAGCCCCCCCCCCCCAAAAGTAAGATGTCCGACGTATCAGAATAGTCTATTCGTACGTATTCGAGGTCGCTGAATCCGAATATGAAGTCAGAATTCCTAACTAAGGTCACCCACTTTTCTTTTTTCTTGTGGGTTTATGAAATGTAGGAAAAAAGTGTTTTTCGATGTTGGGGAGTTTTTAGGTTAGGAATAAAATAATAGCTAATTTCGAAATTCCAATTCAGCGACCATAAATGCGTAAGAATGGATTAGTCTGGTGCTGGTCCGTCGGAAATCGTACTTCCTTTTGGGCCTGTGTAATGTACAAAAAAAGTGTGTCGAGGCTAGGAAGAAAACAGGATCTAAATTTGGATTCGAATTCAGCGATCCCAAATAAGTTCTAGTCTGATCTAGTCTGATCCGTCGGAATTCATTTTTGGCGGGGTCTTGTTATAAAACTATTAATTTTAAATTATTTTTAAATCTAAAATATTTTATGAAGTTTAAATCGGACGTTCACGATTTTCCAGGTCTCAAAAAATTCTAGTTCATTCCAGCGGCTACCATATTTTACAATGATTGGTTTTAAGTTAAAAAATTCAAGATTCCAAATGGTCGGAAAAATTAATTTTTCCAATATAATCTTTTCACTTTTATTTGAAGATGCAATTTTCTGTGGTCATTAATTTGAAAAGCAAATATTTCATGTTCGCAAGTGGGGTATTGCCAGGTGGAGCTTTACCCAAGTCGCCCAAACTTGAATAGGTTAATGAGCTACTTAAATCAAATCGCCCGATTTACGATAAATTGTCTAATCTGGCAACCTTGTTCTAAAAAAGAAAAAAAAAGAGTGGGGATGAGGGGGCCCCAATCTTGTGAGATCTAATGCATGGTAGTGGGCGGCAGAGAGAAAAAATGAGAGAAATTCGACATGACCGGAATTTAAATTGAAGTTTATAATGTGTGGGAAAAAACCCCGCAAGCGGGAAAAAAACACAAAATCTATTAATTTATTTTATGCAAAAAGTGAGAATAGAAGAAGAGGGGGAAGGGGTTAGAAGGGCCGAAAAATAGGAAAGTAGCTAGTTTGTCGGGGGTGTCAAGGCCACCTCGACCTGAGTGAATTATTTCATGAGAAAGTCTTTTGACATCGAGTGTTTGCGAAGCAGATCAAAATCATATTTCCCAAGAGAGGAAATATGTTCAAAAGGTGTTAATGAATTGGATTCGTAGAATTTAGGGGCGGTTTCTTTGATATACTCTGAAATGTATAGTAGTTGAAATTCTCTGTGGAGGACAGAGTTCTAAGTATATCTAGGGGTTTTTGTGATACGTCTGAGAAATTTATTTTGAATTATATGAATGTGATTAATATTGCTTTTTGACGCACCTCCCCATATTGAACATGCGTAAGTTATGATTGGCCGGATAAACATTTTGTAGATTAGGATTCCATATTCAGGTTTCAGACTAGAGTGTCTATTAATAATAGGATTGAGGCGTGACATGACCCCGAGGGCTTTTCCGTAATTTTACTTGATATGCTGCTTCCAATTAAGACGTTTTTGAAGTTTACATCCTGAATATTTTATAGAGTTTTATCATTCTATTGGTTCGTTGAACATTTTGAGTGGATCTATTTCTGACTGAGAAAAGAATTGATTCTGAATTTGCTACGTTTATTTTTATTCTCCAGAGTTTAGCCCAAGCCTCAATGACTTCAAGAGCTTAGTTGAGCAGTTTAAAATTTTTTGGAACTGACCAGGAGGAAGTGAATAGCGCGGTATCATCTGCGTATAATCCAATTGAAACATCGGGAACCTCAGGGATATCATGTAAGTAGATAATAAAGAATACCGGTCCTAGAATGCTGCCTTGAGGCAGAGCCGCTCGGCTGGGTTTCTCTTTTGAAAGTGCCTGGCCTATTTTGACTGAGGATTTTCTATTGGAAAGATAGGAATATATAAAATGGATAAGCCCTCTTGGAAATTTGTAGTTTATCAGTTTTCTGGGCAGTCCTACATGCCAGACACTATCAAAAGCTTTTTTTATATCAAGGAACACAGCTCCAGTATGTTTTCTTCAATTGAAGTTTAAGCTAATGGCTTCGGTAAGCTGGAGCATTATATGCTGCGTAGAGTGACCCTTTCTAAAACCGTATTGTTGCGGTTCAAGGATGCAGTTTTCCTCGAAGTGATAGTTTACGCGAGTGAGTATTATTTTTTCAAACATTTTGTTCATTGTATTAAAAAGGCTAATAGGCCTGTAACTAGTTGGATGATATGGATCCTTGCCTTTTTTCTGAAAAACTAGAATGTGAGCTACTTTCCAAGTTTCTGGAAAGTAGCTTAGTTGTTTACAAGCATTGAAGATAAGTGCAAAGAGAGTTAAGCATGAGATAGGCAGCTTTTTGAGGGCGTTACCCATGTGGGCATTTTTACACGAATGGATAGGTAGCTGCATGACGGCTAGAACAGAAAATGGCATTAGTGTGTGGGAAAAAAGCCCGCAAGCGGGAAAAAACCGCTTAATCTAAAACACCTAAGTGCTATGTTTGAAGTTTAGGAGTAAGGGAGTAGGAGGGTTATAGATGTTTCAAGAAAATATGTATTTAAGCTTCTTTCATGAGGAAGTCTTTGGGTTTTTGCATGCTTTCGCAAGGGATCATAAGGATAATCTCCTAAGGACGAGATATGTGCATGCTTGGATTCGGCTGTCCTCTCGTAGAATTTTTGGGCAGTTTCACGAATGTACTCTGAGATGGTTGGCAAATTAAATTCTTTGTGTAGAAGAGAATTTTCAGTGTATCTGGGGGATTTTGTAATGCGTCTCAGAAATTTATTTTGAATTATTTGGATCTGATTGATATTAGTTTTGGAGACTCCTCCCCGTATTGTGCATGCATATGTAATAATGGATCTAATAAACATTTTGTAAATCAAAATCCCGTAATCTGGTTTTATACTTGAATTTCTGTTAATAATCGGATGTAAGTAAGAGATGACCCCCATGGCCTTACCCTTCACGTCCTTGACATGCAAGTGAAATTTATTGCGTTTTTGAACTTTTTGGCCGAGATTTTTAACAGAATCTTTCCAATTTATTGGTTGCCCAAACATTTGTGGTGGTTCTAGTTTTTTCGGGTTCTTAACCGAGAAAAGTAAAGCTTCGCATTTGGTTGTGTTAATTTTGATTCTCCATAATTTGCACCATGCTTCTACAATCTTAAGTGCCTCATTGAGGAGTTCCAGGATTGTTTTATCGCACAATGAGAATACAAATAGGACCGTATCATCCGCGTATATACCCAGGAGAACTCTAGGGATTGTTGGGATGTCATTGACGTAAAGGATAAAGAGCACTGGTCCCATTATGCTCCCCTGGGGGACACCCGCTTCAATGCAAAGTTTGTCTGAGAGAGTGTCATTCATCTTCACTGAAAATTTTCTGTTATTTCCCAATTGAAATTATGGATTAAATTCTCTACGAGTTCAAGTATCATGTGTTGTGTGGAATGTTCTTTTCTGAAGCCGAACTGCTCTGGTCTAAGAATTCTGTCTTTCTAGATGTGTTTATTTATCCTAATGAGAATTATCTTTTCAAAAATTTTGCTCATCGTGTTTAGTAAGCTAATGGGTCGATAGCTATTGGGATGATACGGGTCTTTTCCTGCCTTATGGAAGACTAGGACATGAGTTGTTTTCCAAGAGTTTGGAAAGTGATTGTGGTCGAAGCAGGCATTAAAGATAATTGATAAAACGATAAGGCATGATTCTTGTAGTTTTTTCAGAATCAAGTTAGAGATAGAGTCAGGTCCTGGATCCTTGTTGCTCTTAGTCTGATTTTTTTTTGACAAGGGCTTTTAAGGAAGTCTCCAACTTCCTTTTCACAGATAGTAATACGGGCTGGATCTGAAGGGGAATCGTCGGGGAGAAGTGTGTTTCATAGTTTTTCGTTAGAAGATTTGCCTTGTAACTGTCATTAAGTGCGAAAGTGAGATCTGGTTTCTTAAGTGGGGGAATGGCCACTTGGGGTTTAGTGAGGACTTTCGTCATACGCCAGATTGAGTTATCTTTAATTTGGAGTTTTTCAACTACGTCGTTCCAATTATTACAAGAATTTTCTGAGATTTTGTTGTCTGTTGTTTTACAAAGGTGATTGATTATGTTTTTGAGAATGGGGTTTTTATTTTTGTAGTGTTTTTGGGAGAGCTTATTTCTTGTTTTAATAAGATCTAAAATTTCCGGTGTTAAAGGTGTATAGTACTTTTTAAGTGTAGTTTTGGGGACTGATAGGTCTACTGCTACTTGTATATTGGATGTGAAATTTATTATTGCTTCATCAATTTCTGTCGGATTCTTCAGTGTGAGTCTAGTGTCTCTTTTTTCGCCTAGTGAGTTAATGAACGTTAGCCAGTCTGCTTTTGCAAAATTGTAACGGGCACTAAAGTATATTGCGCGCGGACGCTGAAGATAGACCGGAGTCTGACTAGAACAGCGTCGACCACTGCATAGCCGGTATTGTGCCGCGAGCGCTCAGTAGTACGAGCCGCTCTGGTCAGACGTTGCATTGCTAGAGCAGTAGTCAAGAGCTCACCAGAAGGTAGTCTTTGACTGCTAAGACTTCACGGTCATTATACCTCCGCTCGGCTTGGAATAAATTATCCCTCTTAAACACTGAATATAATATGAAAATAGATATGAACCTTTTTATTTATATTCATTTTGTTTACACAATTAAAACAATATATACTATTCAAATGTTTATGTGATATTTTTCAAATTTCTCTAATTAATATGTATTGAAATAAGCTATACTATGAATACGTTGTCTATTATTATTGTGTGAATAATGAGTCGTTAAAAATTAGATAATAAAGTTAATATGATACTTGAAATGTTCGAGACTTGAGGATTTAGTATCTTTTATTTCAAGCTTTCACTGATTTGGGACAATTATAGTATATTGTGCATCGATTGGGAGAAATAGGCGATTCCAGACGAATGTGAAGTTTGCCGCACGAGCGCAGCGAGGTCGGCAATCACACGAGTCGAATCACCGTCTCTCACAAGGTGCACATAAAACTTTGTCCAAGACCCGCGATGGCAAAGCGACTTCGGAGACTCGTCTTGAGACGACGAATTTGCATTTCCATCGCGAGTTTTAGACAACAATATTTTTCATTCAAAATGTGGCGTATTTCTTGAATAAAATAATGATAAGAATAGAAAGAGTTTAATGGATACTTGTTCAGTTCTATATCACGAAGTCTAAGAGTTTGCTTCAACTACGAAAATTCAATCCAAATTTGAATAGAAGAAGGTCATTGAATTAAAATTAAAATAAATTTTGTGATTCAAATTTGAGGGATGGATTTCAACGACCACTATTTTTGGGCCAAAGTGGATTTTCTTTTTCATTTCAATTTATTGTATACCCTTTCAGTCCAATTGCACGGGAATAATTTCAATTCATTTTTTTAATTTTATTAGACAATATTGAGTTTTTGGAGGAAATATGTCTGTAAACTTTCATATATATTTATATTTTCAGTCGGGTGGATCGAAAAAAAAATTGTATAAATCAAAAACGCCTTAGCATTGAAAAGTTTTCTTTTCGGTCCCTTACGACGTGCATAACATTTCAAATAAATCGAATAATATTTTTCGGCTGGTCAAAGTCGGAATAAAATTTAAAAAATTTCAACCGCAGGATTGTGGAAAAAGACGTGAATGTTACTTTTGTTCCTTAAGCTGCATACTATGACTAATTTTTACATTTTTTCAAAAGATTTTTATTGAATTTTATATAGGAGGAATTTTATTTTTGATGTAAACTTAAAACTTAAAAAACTCGTAATTTGCAACGATCTGTTATTTTTCACTTTTTTTGGAAGTACATTTCCAACATAAAAAAGCTCTTCTATGCTGAAGAAAAATTATACATAATTTTCGAGCTTATAGTTTTTTTTTCATTTTCAGGTCTCCGTACTAAATTAATCTTTGTCTATACAAACTGAAATTAAAAATTTTGAACAAATTGTAAAAATTAGGCATATTATGCAGTTTGAGACACAAAAATAACATCAACGATTTTTTCAGAACTCTGCGATTAAAAAATATTTTTATTCTATTTCGACTCCGCCTTCGGGCATTTAACCCAAAACACCTCAATCAATTCAAAATTAGAAACGCTTTAAATTAATAAGGCAGAAGATCGACCCGTAAAATATCAATACTTTTCATAAGATATTATCATCTAACTTTCGGAAAATGGTAATTAAATGAATTCTACTATTTATTCATTAGCTTAGTTTATTCATAATTAATTACAAAAATTTCAAATCCATATATGGCGTCACGCAAATTAACGCCTTTGTTGAATGATATAGGAAAATTTTTAACAATATTGCTTTAAAAAATCCTATTTAGATATTTTCGATCAGACGCTTAGTATGTATACAATAATTTGAGGAGATCAAGCAATAATATATTTGTTTAAAAAATGGTTTAAAAACAGGCGCACCTAGGTATTTCGTAGACAAATCCAAAAGAGTTTTTTGTTTTTCAATCGGACTCTCAGTTTGTTTATGATTAATTACATAAGATTCAAATCTATATGTGCCGCAGACAATTGGTAAATAATGAGAAAAATGCTAGCATATATACAAATACGAAATATTTCAGAACCATTCAGCTACAGTTCGAGAAATTCTTTAAAAATAATTTCTCTGTGTCTGTAGCAAAATGAAGATTTTTGTCCTAACGCTGCTTTTCACGTTTGTGATGTTTCTTGATTTTGTTCTTAGGTACAATTTAATATGATACCAAATCATGAATACACACAACAAAAAAACAAAAAATCCCTATATTTTGTCTCACAGAATCAAGTAATGAACAGCCAGGTACGCCAAGCCATAATAGGGATAGTCAAGGAGGTAATTTGAAAACTAAAATGTACTCTAAAACCAATATTAGAGAATTTTGCCAAAACCTCTAGTTTTTTTCTGCTTACAAAGTACTTTATGGACGGATACATAGGTGATTTGATGAACAGTGTTTACTCAAAGCAAAGTGCATAGATAGCACATCATAGTATTAACCGAAATTGCCCAAATTCTTAGTATATATAATTTTTTTGAACTGACAAAAAATTGTTGAGATTCAGAAATAAAATCCAAAATTTAATTTCTTCGACAATTATTAGTAGATCCGCAATTTAGTATAATTGAGAAGTTCCAGATTATCTCATTTTTTTCAGTCCTTAGAATAGTTAGTAACTATATTTTTCTGACATAATCAAAGGTAGCAGTTGGACCACAGCGAATTGCTTTGCAGCCCGATGATATGGTCAGTCGTAATCGAAAGCTTGCTGCAAAAGTTCATGGAGGGCGGTTTATAAAACCGATGAAGATGGAAATTTCGGTAATTTAAAAACTAAAACACAACCTGAAAATAATAAGTAAGAATTCTGCCTGAAACATAAATTTTTTTTCTAATCATGCAAACTATTCATTGAAAATATATTATAATATATTTTCAATTAGTAGTTTCCATAATAAGAAAAAAAATAAAGTTTCAGGCAGTATTCTTATCTATCATTAAAAGGTTCTGTTTTAGTTTTTCAATTACTGAATCGACCATTTTCATCCATTCTATAAAGCATCCTTCCGTAAACTTGTGCAACAAGCTTTTCATTACAGCTAATCGTATCACCAGGCTGCAGATTGTTTCACTGTGCTCCAACTGTTCTTCCTGATTGAGTTAGAAAAATATAGTTACTATTTTAAGGACTCAATAATTTGTTGACTTGAAACTAATAAATTATACTAAATTGCGAGTCTATTTTCAATTGTCGAAGAAATTCAATTTTGAATTTTATTTCTGAATCCAACATTTTTTATGAGCTCAAAAAAATTATATATATTAGGAGCTTGGGCAATTTCGGTCAACATTAACATGTGCTATCTATGCAGTTTACTTCAAGTAAACACTGTTTCATAAATCACATCTGGATCTGCCCATGAAGCACTCCACGAGTTGGAAAAAACTAAACGTTTCGAAAAAATTCTCCAATATTTGTTTTAAATTATATTTTAGTTTTCAAATTACCTCCTTGATTACCCCTAAAACGGCTTGTCGTGCTTGGTTCTTCATTACTTCATTCTGTAAGCAGAATTGTAGAAATATTTGTTAACTGAAGTCCTGAATCATTGTCACTAGAGTAACCACCTCTCTGAACTCTTACAGCGGTTTAGAGAGTCGTAGTGGGGGAAACGACACATCTGCTATTTGAATGAAAAGCATCACATTTCTTCCTCGTGGAGAAGCCTGATATATGTGGTCACGAAAAATTACGCTTATGTTGAATGGCATATAAAAAATGTTAACATTGTCAAAAAAGGAAAAAACATGTAGATATTTTCGAGGCAAATCCAAAGGTGTTTTCTGTCTCTTGATCGGACGCTTAGTTTGTTTATAATTAACGGCGAAAGTTTCAAATCCATGAATATAACAAATTTCAGGGTCGTCATAATTTGGATCATGATTTGGATCATAGGTGTCATAATGTCTTACATACATTATATGTTTATAAAAATCCTGAGTCTCATGAAATTGTACTTCAGATGGATAATTGATGGCACCCCGTTGTTGAGCTAACTTAATTACCATCAGGTGTGAGGCCTCGAGAAGTCATAGTAGCATCAGTGTCGTCGCTAGTTGGATCTTTTGTTTTGAGTTTTGGTGTCATAGCTGATGATATTTCTGTCAAAATATGAAGAAAAGATATTTATGATGTTACAGTGGTAAACACCCGCGTGAAAAAAGTTTGCATAGCTCATACATGGCAATAAACTT
>CAKNXH010001013.1:16371-41650 GCA_932178445.1 Andricus quercusramuli
GATATTTCCAAGTTTATTGCCATGTATGAGCCATGCAAACTTTTTTCCCGCGGGCAGTTATTTAAATATTCTAAAAGTCTGAATGAAATGACTTGAACGCTCATTCATATAAATGATCGTAAATTAAATCTGCTGGTACCTCATCATATCTGCATCGACCTGGATGTTGACCGAGGATCTAAATTTGCCTTGCATTAAAAAAAACTATTATTGTACTTACGAATATCATTGAAGAAAATCATGGAGCTGTAGCCAAGAGCACCGAGAAGGCACCTCATTTTCCTCCTAGTCTGAATAAATCTGACTATTCTAGAATTTCGTAGAGGGCAACTGATGTTTTTCTCTAATCCACTCGAGAATATACTAGCTGTTTCATGTACCAAAGTGTCTAGTCTAGCCGGATGACTAGCCAGGGCCAAATCTTCGCCAGATATTTAAACAAACACATCGTAACATAGATTGAGAGTACAAATAATCAGAATGTTTTCATTTTGAGGCAATAACTTGTAACTACGTTTCGTTGGAAGTGGTGATATGACGCAGCCTATTTACAGGTTTCATAACATTGCCTTCTTACTGTTTCAGTAAAGTTGACAATGTTACACAATCGCGTTCTTTCATCACATATACTAAAAAAATGAGAAATAAAATTGTGAATATCGTTATGATAAGACACTTCAAATTTATATCTACATCTCTAATTGATAATGAGCATAAGATAGAAATATTTACTCGTAGTTTCTTATGAAGAATCCCCTGATGAGGAAAACTAAATTGATTTCGAAACATGTTGGTCCCTAGGTAGTATAGAAAAGACGGAGAAAGAAAAAGGAAAAGAGAGAAAGGTTGGTTTGGTTGCCTCTTTTTTATTTCTCTCTTTTTTTCCTTTGTTATGATATTTCTGTCTCTAATGAGCCGTTTACAATGTTGTTTGGAAACATATTTCTCCAATTAGCTTGCACAAATTGAACTTTTTGAATGTACGTTTTTTTAAAGAACTGTTTTTTGGATTCATGATTGTTTAAGCCTTTTTGTTCAAAAATAACTTTTTTGTACAGTTGGAATTTGCTAAAGTTATGTTCTTAAATTGCCTCTACAAAACTTAACTCTTTGTCACGTGTTCATATATATGTGGGTTATTACAAAGGTTTTTTTTTATTCGGTCGCGCAACCATGTGAGCGATTCAGCTAGTGATTTTTTCCCCAAAAGTATGTGGTCATAAATCTTTGAAAACAAGGGACGTTCACCCAAAAATTTGAAGATAAAGTTCTCCGTGCTGCGAATTTGTTCTAGAAAATGGCCATTTTGCGGCTAATTTTACTGTATTAGTAATTTTCTTTCTTTTTATTTTAATAGCTTTTAATTATTTAATAATTCAGGCCAACATACGAAACCCTAGGCGGCAAATTTTGATCCAAAAGTAAATCAATTTGTTGCAGAGGGAATACAATTGGCATCTAGGTAGAAATATGTGAATGTAGTTGTAATTTTTAAATATGTAGTTATATGGATGATTCTCTATATTAAGGTCACTTTTGATAGGAACAATTTTTCAGAAAAAGTAGTTTTAAATGTGTTTTTTTTTTTATTCGAAACATTTATTGTTACTGAAATCAGTAATTGAGAAATGTATCTGTGCTTAAAAATATTTCTCTTATGTTTTTAAAACAATTTTTTTAAAAAGATGTCGGTCATTTTTCAGAATCTACATTAGTGATCCGATTTTCATGAAAATGAGTATTCTAACATTTTTTCGGTCGCTGAATCCGAATTTGATAACAGAATTCCCAAATTCAAGTCAATCAAGTATGGATAATTAAAAATTTTAAAATTGTTTCAATCTTCTGAAAATGGTTATCCTAGGGTTTTTGGGTACGCTCAATTCAAATATAGTGATGAAATTTCTGAATTCAAAATAGCTCATTCACTACGTAAATTACGAATCTGAAAATATGTATTTTAAAGACTTTAAATTGAGCTTTATTTAATTATTAATCTAATAAAAATTCTTTTATTTTTAAGATTTACAATACAAAGTTCTGCATTTTTGAGAAGTTACACTAAAAAATTCTTGAATTTTGAAAGCGTATGATTAAAAGTTATTTAAATTTGAAGATTTGAATTTAAAATTGATGATTTAATAATTCGGAATTTTTATAGTTAAAATGATTATTTAAAACTGAACTTTATTCAATTTCAAAGATTTATAAATACAAATGCTTGAATTTTGTCAAAGTTTGAGAGTTTCTGACTCCAAATTGTCTAAAAACTCAAAACTTGCATAATTTTCAATTGTGAATATTATAAGTTAAAGACCCTTCAAGCGCTTCAAGCTAAAAATTATTTGAATTTGGCAGCTTAACAATTGTCAATTCTTCAATTTCAAATACTTGCAATTTTAAACTCTGCAATTTTTATAATTTATAATAGAAAATGATGAAATAATTTTTTTTCTGTGTAGATCCATTTCCAAGATTTTAAATCATAGAATATCCAATAGCGATCAATTTTCAATTGAAGTTTAATTACTTCTAAAGATTTTTAAATAAAAAATCACAAATTTTGTCAATAGCACAGAATTTTTGATTCAGAAGCTTCCAAATTATTTAATTTAATTTTTTCAATTATTATTTATACATTACAAAAATGAAACATCTAAATTACAGAATTGTTCACTGTGAAACTTAAAATTTGCTCAATTTTAATTGTAAATTTTCAAAATTAAAAACTGCGAGTCTTCGATTTTAAGGGTCTACAGTGCAATGTGCTACCTTTTGAAAGAGTTATAATGGAAAAATTTTCGATTTTAAAATATATGTTGCATTACGAATTATTAAATTTTCAAGATTTATATTTTGAAAACATGTAATTTTGAAGTTTTTTTAGATAGTTCAATTTAGAAGATTTACAATTGAAAATTTCTTAATTTTATATAATTGCAATTGAAGAATCTTCAATATTTAATGCTTATAATAGAAATTTATGAAACTTTGAATGGTTTTTTGAAATTGTTCAATTTTGAAGATTTGAAATTGAAAATGATCAACTTTTGAAGATTCAACATTGAAATTCATTCACACTTTTAGATTTTCAACTGAAAATTCTAATATATTGCTTTTTCAACAAAATTCTAAAAATTTCAACCGAAATAGATAAATTTTCAAGAAAAAAGTTGAGTTTTTAACCAAATATTGTAATTTTTGATGAAAAGAGATGAATTGTAGACCAAAAATGTAATAGTAGATATCTCAATTGATAGAATTATCTTTCAACCATAAAAGATGAATTTTTAACCAAAAAGATGACTTTTTTACCAGAAGATAATTTTTCAATCCAAAAGGATGGATTTTATATAAGAAAGGAAGAATTTTCAACAAATCAGTTGAATCTTCGACCAAAAAAGATCAGTTTTTAATAAATTAGTCGAATTTCCAAGAAGATAATTAAATTTTGAGCCAAATAGTAGAATTTTTTAATTTGAATGTGATGAATCGAATACAATAGTGGACTTTTCAAATTAAAGGAATTAACTGTCAACCAAAGAAGATGACTTTTTTACCAAAAGATGAATTGTCAATCCAAAAGGACTTTTTTCTACCAAAAGATGAATATACAATACAAAAGAAACAATTTTCCATACAAAAATACGAATGTTCAACAAAAAAGTTAAATTCTCAACCAAAATATATTGATTCTGAACAAAAAATATAATAGCAGACTTTCCATATAAAAGGAATTAAATTTTTTTTTAAATTTCATTTTCTCATTGGGTCCTTTTATTTTTTGATTTAGTTCTTTATTGCATTTTTATCTCAATGAAATCTTCATTTTTCAAATGAATAAATAAATATATATTGGAAAAATATTATTTTATCTCGGCCTTTGTGTTGACTTTTTATAATCTTCATTATTTTCAGATTATTATTCCTTATTTTATAAGTAATTTGTTTCACAATATTGCTGTAATAGAAGAAAATTTGTACTCGAATAATTATTATTAATAATATGAAGACATTTGATTAACAAATGCAGAATTTGATTGTTTATTTATGGCAGTTATTTTATTCGACTCAATACTTTCACTTGGCTAATACAAGGCAGTTTGAAAACTAGGCATAATTGAACAATAAATTTCACTATTTTTATAGACAAATTCAATAATAAGTGAAAAATTTGGATGCTCCTGAGACAAAAAATGTTTTTTTTAGTGATGGTATATTTAATCAAATACGTTATCGTTATTTGGACACTAATTATAAATTTATAATTTTTAGCTTGACCCAATTTTCATTTGTGATACAATTTTTTATAACAATCATTAAATATGTTGTTTAATTATGTCCATTGTTTCAACTGTCGCATCCCAGCTGAGTAGAATTACTAAATCAAAAACAGAATTTTTCTTAAAAATCACCCAAATTTTGCATCTTTGAATTATTTTTGTTTATAATAATTATCAAATTTATACACTGAATCCAATAAGAGCATAAATTGCCATAATGTACTCAATTAAATATACCACATCTGAAAAAAATATTTTTTGAGGCTAAGAAATGTCCCAATTTGTCATCTGTTTTAAAATTTCTTTATAACAATCTTAAAAATTAGCTTTAATCATGCATAGTGTTAAAACTATCTTTTGCTATCCAGGTAGAGGAATTTAAAAAAAAATAACTTTCGTCAATAAACACCCGAATTCTGAAAGTGTTAATAAAATTTGTTCATATCGTCAATCATTATTATTTAACTAAAAATTTTTTTTTCTGCGACAGTAATATTATGAAACGATTTACTCATAAAATAAGGAAAATAATCGGAAAATAATGTAAATTATGAAAAATCAAATTTGAACCAAAAATTTGTTTCATTTTAGATAAAAAGCAAGCAGGTGCGCGTCAAGAGCACTGAGACCAAGATCACGGTTACTGAGGCGTTTACCTTAAATAAAATTTGTTTACTCTATACCAATAAAAGTACGCTTTACGCAATACTAATTCACCGCAGAGTGGGAAACTTCTGGAATCTGAATTAAATTTCTAAGAAAACTTTAGAAGACGTTTTTATCATTTATTTTTTATTTACAATAATATATAAACAAATACATCGAGAAAATTAGCGATTTAAACAATATCATCTTTTATCTCTGAACGAATTGCTTAAATAAACTCTTTTGTTACCAGAATTATTGAAAATTGATTTAATGGACACAAAAATGATATGTAACGATTGACTGAATTTTTCAAAACTATTATTTAAACAAATAATACAGCGTGTCAGTTTATTTCAGACAAAAATGATTTTAATGACTTTATATGAGAAATAATCTGATTGTTCAATTCTCCAAATATTGAATCCTCGGCGAAGATGAGGTCGAATTCACAAAAATCGATACTGGTGGAATAATTTTTCAAAATGTGTAAATATGTTAAAATTATTTGTTGTATGACATGATTTTTTTTCTTCGATATAATATTCTACGACTCAGAAAATAAAATCATTGGGCTAGAATCTCTTGTCATATTATGAAAATAGATTTTAATCAAAACATTTTTGTTGATTTATCGTTATCTCTGCCGGTGCTTCCTTTGTTTAAACAATATGTTGATATCTGTGAGTTACGGTAAAACTGATTACGCCATTCAATGAGATGAAAATAATTATTTAGAGCCTATTTCTTTGATAATTTTTCTCCACCCAATTTGTTATGTCTTATAAATAAATGTTGAAGAAGTTGTCATTGTACGTAAATGTTTATTTATACATACAACAGTTATGTACAAATGGAACAAAAAAAATTGGTTAGACACAAAAATTGTCCACAGTTTAAAAGAGGTAAATTTCCAACAGAATAGTTCAATTTTTATTGAAACAGATGAATTCTCAACAAAAAAATCATTTTCAACTGAGACGGATGAATTTCCAACGCAATAATTGAATTTAACAAGCAATTAATTTCTGAGCAAACAGTTGGACTGTCGATCAAAAAAGATGAATTTTCAACCTACAAATATGAATTTGCAACCCAAAAAGTCAAATTTCAAAAACAAATGAAACTTTAATCAAATAGTTGAAATTGCAACTGAAAGAGAAGAATTTTCAACATAATGGTTGAATTTTTATTCAAATAGATGACTTCTCCAACAGGAAAAGTAGTTTTTTAGAAAACAGTTGAATTATGAACCAAAAGTTAATTTTTAACAAAAAAAGGCTTTTCAACCAAAAAAAGATTACTTCTGCACCATAAAAGATGAATTTTCAAAACACAAGGACAAATCTTCTATCCAAAAGACAAATGTTCAACAAACCAGTTCAATATTTTACCAAGCAAGATGGATTTTTATTGTTACAAATTTTTAATTGGACTTTAAATCAAAAGAAATAAATGTTCAACAAAATAGATTAAGTTTCAACCAAATAGTTGAACTTTCATGCCAAAATACGATTTTTTCGCAAGAAACATTTTCAACAAAAATTTCATTTTCGACTAAGAAAGGTCAATCTAAAGTCAAAAAAGATTATATTTCTGCGATGAATGAGTAATTTTTTAATCAAAAAGGATGAATTCTCTATATAAAAAGGCGAACATTCAACAAAACAGTTGAATTTTCAATAATGAACTTTCAACCAAAAATAGTCGGATTTATTTATTGTGTTCTATTAATGTATTTCACATTTAAGCGAAAAATGAAAGAATATAGAGTTTCTTGAAAACAAGGAAAAAGAGGAATTTTTTATAAAGAGGGAAAAGGGAAAGAATGTATAGACTGTGATTAAATTTGAAAGCAATCGATTTTAAACGTTTTTGACTTAAAAATGTACAAATTTAAGGCTTGCAATTTGACAAAATTAAAACTTTGAATACGGATTCACGAAGTTAGAAATTGCTTCACTTTAAGCGACGCTTTTAATTAAAAATTTTGCAACTATAAATTTTTGATACGAAATTATTAAATGTTTAATGTTCTAAATTAAAATTTCACAATTTTTGCCAGTTTTAATTTAAAATTTAAACTTTGATTGTGATTAAGGTTCAAACTATATATAGCGAACTTCTGAATAAAAAGGAAGAAATCGATTGGTCGCTTTTTTCCTTCAAAAGCCACAACAACTCGTACTTTTAAAAAAAGACGAAAAAGGACGAAAAAGTCGCACAACCCGAGCCCTTTTATTACCGCTTTTGTGATTCAAGGTCGAAACGGTTAATTTTGAAGTTTTGACAAGAAATCATACTTCATTGTATGCTCTGTCTGGTATGACATTGTTGTAAGAATCTATAATTTTGCGTAGGATAGCACTAATTGGATTTAAGAAATACGTAGGCGTTAGTTGGGAGTAAGTCCCCAGAGGCAAAGAGTAAGAGAGGAGATGACAATTTTTGGGGGCTTGTCCAAGATGAGATTAAAAAGAGCAATGGAGTGATTAAGACGTTTTTACGCGAAAAGCACTTAAAAAGCTAATGACGCGACGCGAAGAGACGCGTTGAAAGTGGAAGTGTGTTGGACAGGGAACGAAGTTCCAAAGTGTATTAAAATGTGCGAAACGATGAGTGAAAATTGAGGGCCATCAGATACTCATGAAGAGTAAAGTGAAGTGCAGTGATTCTTAGTATTTTTTGAGACGTCGAATGCTGCATTAGGAGAAACGACGCCAACCACTACAATGACGCCAAGAGCAACGACGAATAAAATTACGACGAAGGATGTTAAAAATTGATGCTAGTTATACCCTTCGAAATATTATTGAAGAGACAAAATGTTGAGAGTTCGACTTGTCTCGTCTTTGGCCACTGCACCAGTAATTGTTTTTGGAAATTCAACGGTCGAATCATTGTCTTGCTTGGGCATGTGCCTGAGGGGCTGCCAGGTAATGGGTATGAATGTACTACCTCGTTCTACAATGGGGGAAACGAGACACGATTTTCTCAAAAATCAGGTCAGTTCAGTTTGGGAGTCCAGAGCGAGTGGTCCTGCATCAATTTCAAGTTCAGTGAGCGCTTAGTGTGCAGCTTAGAGGCAACTGCCTTTAATTTTAGAGGCAGTGTGTCTACTTTATTGGTAAGTTACTTTTGGAGGCACCGTGCCTAATCATCCCTTTTCACCCGCAAAGGCCCTAGCCTCATGACTGTTGTTCTCGTTCACCCGCAAAGGCTCTAGCCTAATCCTAACCTCGGGGCCTAGCTAGCCCGTTTTTTGTTTTGTTCATTCAGGTGCTCAAATATTCTCAACTGCTTGGCGAAGGCGTGGCTTGTCTAACTTCCTTTAAGGCTTCCTTAGCCTATTTCTTTGAATGCTTCCTTCGCATACTCTCTTGTCGGCTGACGTGACCTATTTCTAGTGAAGGTTAGAGTTCCCTTCTTCTTTTGGAGATTTGACATGTCTGCTTCTTTGGAGGATGGATGTATCAAATCACGTACGGCGTCTCAATCTCCAGGACCGATAAAAGGCTGGCCTTTTTTGTCATCACTTGATTCCATGAAATGAATGCAATTCTTATTCTGACTGTCATACTGTATTATTTTCATTATTGATCGCGAAGAAAATATAAAAATTTATTTCGTTTCAATGTCCACTCATGCTTTCATTGAGTTGCCCCTCCCTACCTCTCTTGGATTTTAACAAAGGATGTACAGCAACGACGAAGTAAAGTGGTATAGTGGTTACTTGAAATTCAGCTCTCAAATCAAAGAAGCCTAATCAGGAAAGCCAACGACGAAAAACACAAACGACGACGAAAGAAACTCAGACAAAGACGCCGAAGAGAAACGAATGGGCGGCGAAAGAGAAATTCGTGGATTCTGCGGGGGAAGCGGTGGATGAAGGAACGCAAGAAAAAGGATGAGAGGGATAGAGCGATCTGAGAGCCAGTGGAAACTCTCAATCTATCCCAGTACCTTCTCTTTTTTTTTTTTTTTTTTTTTTTTTTGTTGAAACAATGTTTATTAATAACGTACATGGTTTGGTTACATGCGGATCAAACATTTATAAACCGCTAACTTTGCTTAATGTTAATTTATCTATATGTCCTACTTGGAGGTGCTCTTAGATATGTCTATTATTATTGTTTATAATTTTTCCCTAAGCTCTGTTGCTAATTATTTAGGAAAAGAATTAGATCGTCTCACATTTGTTCTTGTAATAGAAAAATACCGCTTTGGTAACAAAACTATTATCTTCTCTCTCGAAGAGTCGACAGAGTTGAGATTCCCATGTATTATTTTGAATACATTGTCTATCTGCCGCTTTTTTTTCTGCTTTCTGTTTCTACTAAAAAGGTACTTTGTGTTTCTACGTCTAGGTTTTTCGGCTAGCAGAAGACAATGGGCCCGGTCAATATCCTCTTTTTGAGTATTGCAATATTGGTTATCTAGCCACGAATACTTTTCAACATTCTTTCTGTGTTTATCACTTTTGTCTCGTTTGGGTAAAGACATTGAGAATCGCAAGGCTACATTTGTATTTTTGCAGTCTATATTTGGTTCGTATTCTATTTTCGTTTGTTAAAGGCATGCCTTTTTACATGATAGATCGTTGGAATATTGTTCTTATCTTGGATCAGTCCTAAGCTATCTAGATACGGAAAGGCTTCATGCGATATTCTACCTGTTTTTCTTATTATTTCGAAATAAACATTATTAGGATAGTATTGGCTGAAAATTAGGCTATTACTGTAAATTTTGTATGCCGACGCTATGTGGTTTCGTATAAGCTTTATCATAAAATTGTCTCCTAGTTTATCCCTAGGTATTTAACTATTCTGGTGTGAGAGACAGTCTCTGCGTTTTCGTTTGCCGCAATTCTGAAATCCCTCCATTTTTTACAAAAGTGTTTATGCACTTGGTTTGTCTTAGGGCTGAAAAGTATTGTTTCGCGTTTCTTTAAATTTACTTTTAACTTCCATGTATAATAATAATCCAAAATTTTTCTAAGTTTGTCTTGCAATATTTCTTTTACTCTGTCCAAGTCTCTGTGTATGACATATAAAATAAAGTCATCCGCAAAGGCTATCCCTCTCACCAGTGTCGTATTATTAATTTCGAAGTGGGACAGCATGTCCGCCATAAGAATATTGAAAAGTATTGGGGAGTTCACTGCTCCTTGTTGCAGCCCGTCAGCTAAGACTAATATAATTTTCGTGTGTTGCTCATTATCGCATATCACGAATTTTTTATTCCTAATCATAATCTAGACAAGTTTTATCAGGTGTTTCGCGAACCCTTTTTGTAACATTTTTAATATTAAACCTTCCCTCCAGACTGTGTCGAAAGCTTTTTCGATATCTATGAGACAAGCTCCTACGAATTTTCTTTCATTTAGCGCTCTACTTATATCTGAAGTTAGTTTGCCTACTGCGTGTACTGTTGAGTGTTGATGCCTAAATCCGAATTGGCTATCTGGGATCACACCATTACTCTCGCAAAATTTTGTCAGTTGCTGGTTAATTAGAACCTCAAAAACCTTACTAATGTTGGGTAGGAGGCATATCGGTCTATAACTTGAAGGTAATGTTTCGTCTTTATCTTTTTTTTAATTGGTACTACTTTGCCTATTTTCCATGACTTTGGTGAATAAAGATTATTTATTACATTGATAAAGAGGATGGTGTAGTCCCAGACAACCTTTGGCGGTAGGTGCTTTAATGCGATATTTGGTATTTTATCCGTCCCCGAGGAGCGTTTATTATTCATTTTTTTTTAATTATCTTGTATAGTTTTTGGGGGGTATAAGAGAAATCTTTATCCACTTCCCACCTTGGGTTGTAAGCTTTGCAGTTATAGTTACAGTTTATCGTTGAAGATTCAGAGTTTGTCGCGTTTTCAATTTCTAGTTTTATTGGCCCGATTTTTCTATTTATTACCTCCGTTAATCTAGGTTTCCCCATATTTATATTCTGCCTATTAACCGAGGCGAAGTAGGCTCCCATTACTGCTAATTTGTCCTCCTGCTCTGTTATGATATAGTCTCCTATGTCATCCTTTAGGAGTGAACTGCTATTAATTTGAGCCTCTTCGATTAGGTTTATGTTATTCTCGGTTATTTTTAGGTTACTAATTTCCGATGCCGTCTTTTTCCTAAAAATTCTATTTATTTCCGGGAACATTTCTTGGTCGTGTATGTTAATCTTTTTGATTGTATTGTACCAGAAATTGCTTATGGATTCCGAATAATCTTTATCTATTTGCTTTTTGACTTCGAACAACAGGTATTTAAACATCCCTATTTCATCCCTATCTTTATTTTGTTTTGTTTTTGAAGACGGCAAAGCATCGATATTAAGCAGCTTTTTCTCTTGAATAGTTTTTTTATTTTGGGTGTCATATACTTCTTATTCGAATCAAAACTTTTGATTTTTGGTACTGCTGCTTCTATTGCCCTTGCTATGTTAGTATCTATTAAAGTCAGGTAATCGTCTATCTCTTGGTTTTTTAAGTTTCTGTTATCAGGCATATCTACTGTATAATTAGCAAAGGTTCCTCCAAATTTATTCCAGTCTGCTTTGTTAAAATTATATCTATTTGGTTTTATTTCTTCTTCTATTTCTAAGTGATAACTATTGTTGAGGTATAATGTGATACTAACCGCTCTATGATCGCTATCATAGGGGTATACCTTTAGTTTCTTGTTACTTAAATTTTTTGTCTGTAATCTGTGATCTATTAAGCAAAGGTGTAGGTACGAGTTGCCCGCGGGAAATATGGTTCAACTGGTCCTAGTAAGTTGACTCTGAGTAATATTTCGTTTTTACATTCTCATTCATGAGAGTGTATTGTATTCCTCCAAATTTTCGATCTCTGGTTTTTAACGGATCTTTATGTTCCGGCACTCCCAGAGTCCGAAAATCATAAAATTTTGTCGGTGTCTGTCTGTCTGTCTGTATGTCTGTATGGTTACCTGAATGTTGTCGGCACGCTAACTTTTGAAGGATTCGTCCAATCGAGTCAGCCTTTGGTAAACTTTTTAAGGGTCTTAAAATGAAGGTTAAGTTCGTTAACCAGATATTTCCAACCAAAATTGAAAATTTTAGAACAATTTCAAAATTAAAAAAAAAAATTTTTTTGCAGTTTCAGAAATTTTTGTGAAAGTTTCTTACAGATGGGTGAAAGAATTGGAAATTATCTTAATGAAATTTTTGATTTCGATGGAAATTAGAAAAGTTATATACTTTCTGGTAGAATGAAAAATTTTAATCAGAATTTTCACTAGTTTTCACATGGTTTTATTTTTCGAAAGCAATCTTCTGTATAGCCTAGCTGCTGAGCGCGAACAGCGAGTATCGCAATGAGAATGTAATCGTCAAGGCCGTAGGTGCTTTGAGAACCCTCTTCATAGTACCAGATCGAGGTACGTGATAAGAATGTGTTCGTTAAAGCCGAAGGAGCTTCAACAAAAGAGAATTCACAACGATGAAATTACAGTTGTTCATGCTTTGACCTTTAATTTCAAAAGGTCTGTGTACAAATGTGTGGGAAATATAAAGACCGAGCGCGTTGCGCGAGGTGAATACGTTATCGAGCGCGAAGCGCGAGAACCAACAGTCGCGCGCCCTAGGCGCGCTCAAACTAAGCGAGCGAAGCGAGCCGCGCGCGTAGCGCGCAATGAGAATGTGCCCGCGAAGCGGGCATATTTTTTTCAAAACATTTTTCAAGGTACGTTCCTCCGGGGCTGATTTCGCTATCTGACCAGTCCGAGTGCCTTGCGTTCAAGTCAACCATGAGGATATAGCTATTTCTTGCATCGTATAATTTTAGGCTATTAAAAAGAGAGTCTAAGTCTTTAGAAAATTCCCCTTTTGTGTTTCCCGCTGCGTACGCACTAATTATGAATAAGTTTTCTTTGTTTTTAGTAGGTATTTTTATTATTGTTGCTTCTATAATTTTTAATGTTTTATTTCCGTGTGATGTGACTTTGTGAAATTTTATTTTATTTTTGATTATTATAGTCGTTCCCCCTCCGCCTCTATTATCCGGCCTATTTGTTCGAATTATTGAATAATTTTCTATATTGAATTTGTGTTTGTTGTTTAGTTTTGTTTCGGAGACTAAAACTATGTCTAGATTCCTTTTTTCTATAATGTCTACCATAACCTGCCTTCTCTGTGTTTTAACTAGCGAGTTGGGATTCATGGATATTATTTTTATTTCTGGGATTTTTTTGCCGGCCTCATTGCCCTTTGCCCCCGATTTGTGAACATTATTTGTGCTATCCATTTTATGTACCAATGATTTTGAATATCGCATCTATTTTCGACGCATTTAGAGCTAATTTCATATCCAGCTCATCTATTCGTTTATTTACATGTAACAATATGTCTAATTTAAACGACTCTAATAGCGCTGAAACGGTTGTGATCACTTTATCCTCTTGTGCGTTGCCCCCGCTATTTCCGCAAATGTTTTATTCCTATCTCCTACATATACGGACTGCGCTATTTTTTCTACTTTATCCTTTCTCATTTCTTTATTTTTAATTAACCTCTCTCTCATTTTCCCCTTCAACTCCAACAGATAAGGACAACCTTTGAATGACGCAGGATGACCCTTCCTTTGACAGTTTACGCAGAAAATTTCTTTTCTCTTTGCTTTCCACTGTATTGGAAGAGAGAAACGAAGAAGGAAGCAACGACGAAGGTGAGGAAAGCTGCAACGAAGAAGACTCAACGGTCATAGAAATGTCGCGCGAGCGAGATTTGGAAGCTCAAATAGCACAGCTGTAGGAGAAACTGCGGATATCAAGAGCCATCAACAATGTGGAAGGCACGATCAACAAATTCGATGGTGAGAATCCAGTCTTCACAGAAAAACATTGGATCACTCATGAAACGGAGTGCAAAGAAATTTCCTCATGGAGTGATATACAAACACTGGTTTGCGCCAAGAAATCTCTCACTGGATTGGCGGAATTATTGCTGGAGCGTGAGAGAACCATCATGATGCGGACTGATTCGCAGGATCGTCTGAAGGAAGAATTTGGTTCGGAGATGGAAGGATGTGATCTCCAAGAGGTGATGCAGAAAAGAGGAAGCTACCTAGCGAATCCTTTAAGGAATATTTGCTTCAGATGAGAAGTCTGAGATGCCGTGGAAATTTGAGCGAAAGATCAGTGATAAAGTACGTGATTGCTGGTATCAACGACTCTGAGAATAACAAGGCGATACTCTACGGTGAATGGACCATAGAGGAGTGCAGAAAATCGTGGAGGATTACCAGCTCATGAAGGAGAAAGTGTCGAAGAACGAGAAGAAGATTCAAGCGAAAGGAAATGGATCAACAAGGGATTCAGAAAAAAGGAAGGACGAGATGACGACAACGATGGATTCTCGGAACGATTTTTGATGTTGGCAGTCATGGTCATGAATCGAATGACTGTAAATACCGTAAAGTAGGTGCATAATGTTTGAATTGCAACAACTGGTCATCTGCATGCGCAGTGTGATCAACCGAAGTGAGGATTTAAGGATCTTAGGCCACTTCGGTAGGAAGAAGACGCAAAAATTGATAACCGGGAGTATTGCATCTCATTTGATTCGTGCTTCAGTATTTATTAAAAAATTATGTCACATGTATCTAGGAAAACTTCACTGTTTTTTGTGCTAAAATTAAGAACTTGTTAAAATATAGTGTTCTGTTTGAAGAAGTCCTCCTTTCGATATAATCGGAATCGAATCCCTTCAAATAATTTCGTTCTTCTCGAGGTTCCTCCAGCGTTATAAGTAAATAAAGTGGAACCAACTGTAATTGCACTTCCAAGATCGTCATCAGAAGAGGCAATTCCATCTTGGTCACCTGAATCACTTCCAAAATCAACAACATCAAAAGTGCTTTCAAACTCTGAAGAAAAAATGAAAGAGTCAGTGCTAGAAATTCCGATCAAAAATCTTCTTCTAAACAATTACGATCCATCATCGTGGCCTCCAATTTCCCGAAGAGACAAATTCCATATTTTTGCAAATCGGTTATTATGAAAAAGTGTCCTGAGCTCTTGAAATTAACATGGGATATCAAATGGAAAAAGCTCAGTTATCGGAAAAATGGGGAAAGCAACTACTTGTTACTAACTTTGTGGAAATTGAATTTCAGTCACTATTTAAGAATTTTTCAAAAAATAATTTCCACCTTATACCTCTTAAGTTTGACGTCTGAACCAATTTGTATTTTGCCCGGAAAATTCTCCGAAATATGAAAAACAGCAGTTTCATATAAAATGCATGAGGAAAAAGGGAGTTTTTTTTAACAATCTCAACACAATTTTCTTGTATTCTATATGTGACAAGCTTGCAAGTATTTTTGAATTAAATTGGTTACACAATACACAATTAATTAATTTTTTATTTTTAATGTTGCCTGTGAATCATGATAAGTTAATATTTTTTCAGATTTATGGCACAGAGTAAGAATGTTAAGAATACTATTTTTTGGTTTAAGGCATTTCTTAATTTTTGCAACAATTTATATTTGTTTCCTTTATTTTCATTCAAAATCGTGAAAATTTCGTATTTTCTTGAATTAATGACACATTCCATGAATTTTAACAATAATTTTCTTGTGGAAGGCGTTTTATGGCTGTTTGAACAATTTTCATTTGTTTACTTCTTTCCTACAAAATGAAAAAAAAGAGTATTTTTATCAAATAATTACATACCTAATGAGTTAGAGAAGTAATATTTTGTGTTGAAGATATTATTAAATGTTCAAACAATCAATAGTCAATCACTTCTGATTTTTTCTTGGAAAGGTGAAGAAAATTCTAGTTTTTTCAATATCTTTATACAATGTCGCTTAGCATATTAAAGTTATTTCTTAATTATTCAAACCATTATTATTTTCTTAAATTATTTTTTTTATCATATTATCAACACAAAAATAATCTGCCTCATAAATTCCAGAAGAAAAAGGAACTATTTATAATATAATAAAACAAATTTTTCAAATAAATAATAATTGATTGGAGTTTAAACAATTAAGGTATAACTTCTAAAATGAACAATATCATAATAAAGACTGACATAGTGTAAGAGAATTTAAAAAACTATAAGTATCTCCACCCTTACCATGAAAAGTCAGAAGTGAATGATTAATAATGCTTTAAATTTTGACCTTGAATTTTTAATCAGCGACCTGAAAAACCACCTTGTAGCGAATTCCAGTCAAATCGGTTTCGTTTTACAATTTTAGTCTGCCATATTGGCTTCGCCATTTTGGATTTTGTCTTACAACGATTTTCATGTCAGATTCGCATTGGGTATGTAAAAATCTATATGAGAATATTTATAGCACATAAAATGTAAAATCTAAGCGTTCTTGGTATTCAATAAACAATTCTTTTTGCCAAAAATTCCATCTTAAACACAGATTTTCAAGGTCACAATTTTTTTTTGTGATTTTCTCTATAATTTTTCTATATTCGGAAAGGTTTTTTCATTAATCCAAAAAAAATATCCCTCTGGGTCATTCCGATCCAAAGTTCTACGATTTTAGGACAGAATTTCAAAAAAGTTTCACTGCGTAATGTGGCATTTAGTTCTCTAGAGTACTTAGTGCCATGCGCATCCTCAATCTACCCGTTCTCCCTGAAACTGCGCATCACAACTAACATTCTTCTAAACGAATGTGGTCGCTTCTTCCGGCGCGGTAATCAAGGAAAGAATTGTGTGCAACGAGCGGGATATGTCGATTACCAGAAATATTGGATCAGATCTGGTATTTACTGCGCAAAATAGTCTGCAGCCTGTAATTTAAAAAAAAACAATTTGGCCACTTTTAAAATTTGTTATTTGGTTTAATAGTATATAAACAAATGCAGTAAGAAAATTACCAATTTAAAAAATATGATTTTTCAACCCTGAATAAATTACTTGAATAAATTGGTTGTTGGTCAAAATTTTTGGAGATGAATTTAAAAAGGACAAACATTTTATTGGAATTTTTTTCTAATACTATACACAATTTATTTAAATGAATCCTACAGTGTAGCATTTTGTTGCAGACCTGAATTATTTTATATTGAAATCGTTTTGAGTTATGATTAAAATGTTATTTAGTAACAATAAATGTCATAAATTGAAAATGTAATTTTTATTAACACTATTGGTAGTAAAAAACAGCTGCGTTCGAAAAAAAGTTAGCGCCACCTGAGAATTAGTTTAGTTTAGTTTAGAGTTTATTGAAGCCATGGGACAAGTCCCCTATAGGCAAAAAGATCTTATTATTTCAAGCATTGGAAAATATATAATGCATTTCCCTGCAAACTAAAAGCTGGATATTAGTCCAAAACGATTATATTTCAGCAATTTAAGAAAAATGGATACTAACACGTGCGGTTTTGTACGGAAAAGGAGGGATTTCGATAAAAACATTTCTTTGAGCTTAATGCGGATTTAGTTTTTATTCTGTATTTGTACATCATTCTTTTCAGTTTTTAAACTACCCGCTGAACGAGGACGTACATGTGCCTAGTTGTATCGATGCGGAACCAGTTCAGGAAATAGCTGAAACCCTTCTCGGGTGAATTCTGCAATATCATATTGCTGGCGTACCATTAGATCACCATAATGAAGATGCAATGGTTGTCGTTTATTTCTGAAGTATACTGAAATAGAAAGAATTTAAATGGCGTTAGTGATTGGTTGACTGTCTCATTAAGTAGTAATATGTTACCACTTCGCTGAAGGAATATTTAAAAAAATCACATTTTTGTTTTACAAAAGTCAATTAGTAAAAACATTCACTAATTATTTAGCGAATTCGGTAGCGATCGTTTTTGATTCCTATGGAATAGAACCGAAGGGTTTAGCTGCTCGTTGGAGCAACAATGATAACACCCAACTTAGTTGTAGTAAGTGCGGTTAAAAACAATCGAACGCGCAGGGCTCCCAAAGATGAGTCGGAGAACAATGCCGACTACCCTATAGTTGGGGAAGCGTATCAAGACGGAGTCAATGCGATGGAGCAGGACTTCTTCATGCAGTACCTTCTGCCACCGAAAGATGTTTTTCAAGACTTTTGCTGCTTCTCGATCCAAAAGTTTGCTTTATCCCTCTTAACTCCGCCCCTTGCAGCCCCCACAGATACTTCTTTCTCTCCCTTAACATCCCCCAACACTACACGAACTACCCTTGCCGCCTTTGAAAGCCCAAACTCTTAACCACAAAAGCTCACTCGAACCCTTGCCAACCTAATCTCACTTTCCCTATTTCTATGTATCCCACCTCAAAAATATGCTTAAATTAATTTTTCACTGCCCCCTACTCACCTCCTAGGCTTCCACCCTCACACTCCGATCACATCTTCAACACAAATTCTGTAAAACCTTTCACCACCTGTCAGCGAACACGTTCTTACTACAGCCAGACAGGACGCACACTATCTGGTTGTCGATCTCAGGCGGGAACGACGCACATTCAAAGGCAACATACTGCCCTGAGAGTGCTTTAGCATTAGCCGTAATAGTGCTTCGCCAAACGCTATTAGGAATACAGAGTGAATTCTCGAAAATAAAAAGTACCGAATATTCTGAAACTAAATATTCTCGTCAACTGTTTCTGTCGCGCACTCGGGGCTCGACATAGTTCTTCTTGACTTCGAGAAACGAATCATGTTCGTTATCGAATTTTCAGCATCAGCCGACAAGAATATCGCAGCTCTGAAAAGCATTGCTGCGTGTCAATGAAGTGTCGAGACACTTGCTGGGGAAGTGTTGAAGGTGGTGTTGTTTTAAATTGTGTTTTAGTCTTTAACTTACTGAAGTGTCCATCTTCATCGACTTTGAAAGGCCACCCTCCAACAGCTATAGCAACAAGTATTCCATCACGGTAGATCTCATCATGACTTAGTATACCGACTCGGCCATTATCATGTGCTACCTCTGATCATATAAGACAAACATAATTACTGATTATTTTGAAGATTAAAAAATTCATCACCTTAAAATTGCTAATTTACGTAAAATAAATTTGGAGTCTACTAATAATTATTCAAAAAATTAAATTCTAATTTTATTTCTGAATTCCAACAATTTTTTATTAGTCCAAAAACATTATATATGGTCAGAATTTGGGTGATTTTGTTTAATATTAACATGTGCCATCTATGTACTTTACTTCAAGTTAACACTTTTTTATACATAACTTGTAGATTCGTCCATTAAATACTCCATAAGTAAGCAAGGACTAGACGTTTTGGAAAAATTCTCTAATATTTGTTTCAGATTGTATTTTAGTTTTTAAATTACCTGGTGGATCTGGTAGTGTTGGCGGTCGTTGAATTCTCGATTCTGTCAAAAGAAATATAAGGATTGTACCTGCTGGTCGTATTTTAATAAAGTATGAATTAAATTTTGTATAATAAGTGTTTAGTATGCAAGTTATTAAAAATTTACTTTCATAAATCTAATTCTGGCTGTACATTTTCGCTTACAAAATAATTAAAAATTTAATTTCAATATGCATTCTCAAAAGAATTAAAGAATAAAAGGTATTTTTATATTATGTCATCATGCAAACGAAGAATACAATTTATTATATTTAATTAGCAAGTTTAATATGGAAAGGGCTGCCGTGCAAAATAAGAAAAACGGTAACTACATTTCAAAAAATGTCGAGATATTGCTATATTTGGGATTGTAAAAACTTCTTCTTTCATATATTATATGTGAGTATCCACATAAAAAGGGCCCTTATGGCCGGTTTTAGTTCAGGAGATATTCATATAATATTTCTAAGTTGAGGTCAAAAGTATTATTTTCTGGTTTGAGTGGGTGACGATACTAGAACCTATAGTGAATTAATTGGGACTATACTCATACCTAGATAGTAACCGGAAGAAGGCATATTTCAAGTATAGAAGAAAAAATATAACACGTGTGCTTATATCACTCGCCAAATTGACATGCGTTTTTTCGAATAAAAGGTTTTCAAAGTTCCAGCTTCAAAAATGCCCCAGTGACTTATTTATGAACTTAAATGGTTCATTTTGGGCCTAAAATGCGTGGAATTTATCCGTTATATGCTTCTACCATGCGTAACTTTATTACAAACATAAGGGCCCTTTTCATGCGAACGCCCACATATGATTTATAGTAAAGTAATGGCAAGTGAGGTTTCAATAAACAATTTTATTGAACTTGCATCTTCAAAACTTCTAGTGATACGGAATAAATACCCGTAACTAGGAAGACAAAAAGCAAAAACCTGAAACAACATTAGCTCGAACATTGCGTCTTCATTTCTCTAAAAATACAATCTTCCCTTTCTTGATTAATGAAATAGTTCGCGGAAAAAAATGGAAGGTCAGTCTGGCCATCTAGATGTGCAGACTGACTATACTGAAGGGCCAACTATAGAGTAGCCTTCTAGAATGGCCATAATGATTATCTCTAGAAGGTTAAAACAAGAGGTTCAAATCGATCATCTCAGAGGGTCGACTTGATCATCTCGGACGGTCGACTTTACCGTCACAGACAGCCGAACTGATCATCACAGAGGGTCAAAATTATCACCGTAGATCATCATAGACCATCTTAGTGGGTAGATTTAATTATCCCATATTTTCCATATTTGTTGTCCTTTTTCTACCTGACACATTTGACAATATATTGTTTGGAGCACGAAAGGCTGATTTCATACACTGGAGTTAATTCAAAAACCGATATCACGCATCACGTTACTTTCTGCATCATCAGTGAATTGAATTTTTAGCATGTTCGAAATGTCGAAAAGCAGTTCAAACTTGTTAAAAATATGTTCAAATTCAACAAACAGCAAGTGTGAACTGGCGGGCTCACCGACACACGCTCACTCCGAAAATGGCTTGCAATAAATAATAAGCGTAAGGTTGTTAAAAATAATTCTTCGGAAACAAGAAAGACTTATAAAGTAAAATTTAAAATAAATATCTGATTTCACTCCTCAAAAATAAATGTTCAATTTTCAAGTTGAACATTTAATCATTTGACATAAGCGTGCCAACGGTATCCAATCAGGTTGTCGACGTGACGAATGCGTGATGCGGAAGGATACCAGAATTGGGGGCACTGGTCTCGGCCCTTTAATTTTCACACGCATAATTGATGCGCAAGTATTGGCCCTCCGCGACGGGTCATCCGATCCTCCGTGGATGATCGAAATGAGTGAAAACAAGATGATCGTATTGACCATCTCGAAAGGATACCTTGATTATCCTGATAGTGAGTTTGATCTTCTTATAACAGTCGGACTGGCCATTATATCAGAGTCTCTCACTGTCGAAAAAATTATGGACGACCCTTTCGACCATCTAGAGGAACGGACTAACTCTCTAAATTTTGACTCTTCAACTTTGATCATCCATTTTCCCCTGTGTATATACGATATCTGGAGTATACTAACAATTGTACAAGAAATGGAATTTTATTTCTGAATTTTAAGAGTTTTTATCAGTTCAAAAAAATATTAAACTAAGAATTTGGGTAATTTTGGCTTTCATTAATTATTGAATTACCTGGTCGAAGGCTTCGCAGTGGTGATGGTGAATTATCTGATTCTGTAAGAAGAAATATAGGAATTTTTTGTTAACGAAATTTTTCAACGAACTCCAAGGGCAAAAACTGTCAGCGAGAAAGTTGGTCTGGAAGGTTCAAAGAATTTTAGAAAATTTGTCGCTCAATTGCAATAGTAGTTAACAAACTGATAATGTTTTAATTTTCTGACGCGATCGATTTTCTCTCGCGTAGGCTGCGGTCCGGCCGGTAAAACATTACAACACAACATTAGGTGGAATTTCATCCCAGAAGCCTATCAGATACAGATAATTTGTATTTAAAATACGAAAAATCAGGACATAAAATACAAGAATTTTAACTTTAACTCAAAAAATAATTTTAGGTAAATTTACTGGTCAATTTAACCAGACTTTCTCTAGTTAAAGCTTATGATTATCACTTTAAAGTAGGGTGAACAGGCGTCCAGTTTTTTCGGGACATGTCCCGGTTTTCGGGTGTTTTAAGAAGCATCTCGGTTTGTAGTAAAATATCCCGGTTCTTGTCGAAATACCGAATTTGAAAAAAAAAACATTTTCCTACAGTTCCTTTTTTGCGAAAAATAACAAGTTTCCTTTATTTACAACATATTTATTAGTTGCTGCCTCAAAACTGCTGTTCAGAATTCACGACCGCACGACTTGTATACTGATATGCTTTTCATAAATATAAAAAGACGTAAGCAACCACTGTTAAATCAATTTTTCATGAATTCATCAACTGTTTGATAAAAAATTTTGGAATAAATTTTTTTTCCTGTTGAAACTTTTTTCGAAATTTTTGTCATTCTGTGATTTACTGGAGGAGGGGGGGGGGGGGCCGGAAAATACGTGTCCCGGTTTGGTGGAACAGAAATCTGGTCATCCTGCTTTAAAGCAATAGCAGATTTATTTGAAAAATGATGTCTAATTTTTTTCAAGAAAAACCTTCGCTGCATTTAGATTATGAAATTTTTTACATCTTTCATAATACATATTCAGATATAACTTTAAAAAAAGAAAATATTATGTAATATCTCAACGATTATTTTTGGCTTTAAAAAATCAGAAAGTATATGCATGTATGTTTAGAAATAGAGGTGAGACAGAGGAAACGTGGGATACAAGAAAGAACACGTGTACAGATTATTTATTTTATCCCACACTCGACCGGAATGGCCTCCTTTCGCCCCTGGAAATAGGGGCGAAAGTAGCATATACATTTCGTCAACTTCATTTGCGAGGCGAAAGTTATATTTGTGGGGTGAAAGTAAATTTAGCGGGGCGAAAGTAAAATTGGCAGGCGAAAGTAAATTTAGCGGGGTGAAAGTGAAATTAACGGGGCGAAAGTGAAATTCGCGGGGCGAAAATAAGACTGACATTTTTTTCTTTTTTTGGTCAACGTCACCATATTGAAAATTTGAGTTGCTCCGAGTCGATCAGAATTCGAGGCGCGAACAAAGCTATAGAAAAATGCGTTGGACCCGCTGTTCAGGGCTAAAAGGTGGCCGCGGTCAGGAGTGAAATAAAATACTATGACAAAAGTAGACTTTTGCCTCGGGTAATTACTTTCGCCCCTTGTTACATAATGTACTATTTCAGAATTTTATGAAGCTCATGTATCTACAAGTGGCAACGTTTAAATATTTCAATCAGAAATAAAAAAAAGAATGATTAGGTGCACAAATAAGTTGTACCCATTTCAAGCAACATTTTTTTATTCACAAAAATGTAACAAAATGCAAGTATTAATTAATATAGTGGCCCTTGGCTTCTGTTGCTCTTCGCCAATCCTCAGGCAATTGATCGATTCCATGGCAAAAGAAGGCTTGATCTTTTGGCGCTATGAAGCCATCCACCATTTTTCGCACTTCAGCTTCAATTTGAATTTGGTGTTCAGCTAAGCTGTTTTGTAACGAGCGGAAAAGGTGGTAATCGGACGGGCGATGTCTGGAGATAAAGCCGGATGTGGCAGAATTTGTTGTGCTGTAATCTTCGTCCATACCCAGAATATGATCTCCTCTCTAGGATTTATTCCGCCAACCGGCTCAGTTGAAAAGAGTAACATTACAATGGGAAATTCTGCCACATTCGGCTTACTCTCTAGAAAATTACCCCGTCCGAATACAACCTTTTTCGCTTGTTACAAAACAGCTTAGCTGAACACCAAATTCAAATTGAAACGAAAGTGCGAAAAATGGTGAATGACTTTATGGAGTCAAAAGATCAAGCCCTCTTTCGCCATTGAATCTATTAATTGCCTGAGCGTCGGCGAAGAGTAGCAGAAGCCAATCGCCAGTATTTCAAATAATACGTGCATTTTGTTAGATTTTCATAAATGATAAAAAGATTTGTTCAGAGCGGGTAAAAATCATTTGTATACCAAAATTTTAAACCATGATATTCCATTTATTTGGTATTATGTTGTATTCTACTTACGAACAGAATCAAAAAACATTAGAAACGTGAAGAGCAGCATCAAGATAAAAATTTTCATCGTGAACAGAGACACAGAGAAATAATTTTAGAAAAAATGTCGAGTACTGTAACCGAATGGATGTGAAATATGTTTTCACTTGTGTATACAGGGTGTTCAAAAAGTTCCCGTACTTTTTTTCTAGCAATTATTTTTCCTTATCATTATGAATTTTTCTTTATTCCGATGGTCTTATTGAATTCCTCATGTAGTTTCGTCCCTAAATGCACTTCGACCCAGATGGATTTGGGCTTCAACAAGATTGGGCGCCGGCACATTCAGCTCGATCCACGATTGCCGTTTGTGAAGAGCTGTTTTCCGGTGTTTGGGACGGCCGCGAAACTCACCGGACCTGAACACGATGGACTATTCGGTATGGTCCATCTTGGAGGAAAAAATCGCAGGAACACGTTACGCCACCGTAGATGCTCTTAAATCGGCTCTCATCCGCGTAAGGGTCACGATTACGGTAGGAGAGTGTGCAAGCATTGTCGGCAATCTTCGGAAGCGACTTCTCAAATGAATTGAAGTCAAAGGTCAAAGTCATTTTGAACATTTGCTGTAATTTTTTTACATACATTTCTTTTATTGTTTTAAGAAATCTTTTGGTTCTGAATGTATTGGTTTTATTAGTTTCTCGTAAAAAGCCTGTTGAAATACCAAAAAAAAGTACGGGAACTTTCTGAACACCCTGTAATTATACTATTTATTATCTTATTATTGAATAAACATTCTTGTCTACGTGCAGATCGCGGATTGGCGTTGCGTAAAGCATATTGTTGATGGTATAAAATCAGAGTCGTAACTATCCCATTTTGCGCCCAGTGCCAGTTTCTAATTTCAGCCCCACGCTCGTGACGCACAGTCCCGGAAAATAAATATTACGCAACATGCGAATGTTTTTAAAATTTCAAGATTGATATGATACTAGTTTTATTAGAATTTCAAAATTCATGAATTTCTTCAGTTAACTTATGGCGCGCCTAAGGTTATGGAATTATCCGTTACGTTAGCCCTGAACGGGCCGGAAAAGGGGTCAGAGTTACGGAAAATTCCGTTGCCATAGACAGTGTGTAATTAATTTGCGTATCTGCGCGTATATCGTAGTCCAGATATCCGGTGCCGGGAACAAGGAGGTTGATATCTGGTAGATTGCTCTGATTGGTTACACGGCAGTGCGTGGGGTCTGTCGGAAAGAAGCATCTTGTACACTGTGCGGCATCCGACATATATTAGCATCCTTGGTGGAAAAATGTTTATCAAAAAGTGCAGAAAACTAAAACTATCCTATTTGGCGCCCAGTGCCAGTTCCTAATTA
>CAKNXH010001013.1:41660-90005 GCA_932178445.1 Andricus quercusramuli
ATTCAATTCAATTTACATATATCAAAGGTTGCATTATGATAATTATCAATTGATAATTATAAAGTCTAAGAGTGCGTACCGAACGGTAGTAACAGGAAATGCAGATCACCCTGGTTACACTAGTACTAAGTCGAATGTCGATATGATATCCGATATGCCGTATATATCATATTGAGTGTATACGGATAATTGTCAAATTGAAGGCAAACTTGAAGTCCCAGTAATATAACATTAACTCAGAAACTCGTACTGATTTTTTTTTTAAATTTAATAAATACTTATTATCAACCTCTACAAAATGTTCAGTTCGATTTTTTTATTTCTGTTTCTATTTGCATCAATTTTATATAAAAACACCTCAAATTTCATCACCGTACGGCATCCCAACCTCACTTTGCACAAGGATAAACTGATTCTTTCCTTTTTTTTAGACAGTAAACTGAAAAATACTTAACGTATCAAGTTTCTAAACTTTAGATGAACCTAAGTTCAATGTATGCACATTTCATAAGTCAAATTAATAATATTGTATTAACCTTAGAGTCTGTCCCTCGATTTTTGTCTTTTCAGACGTCATTATCGTACGTCTTTTTTTCTAGTAAAATATTGTAGTTACAGTTGAGTAATATATGTATACAGAAATATTGAGCGTATCGTTTAATATAAGATTCTCTAAACTTGAGCTTGAAATATCAACTCTTTTTTTTGGTGAATCTGATATTAAAACTGAAAAGTGCATTTCGACAAGAAATTCGTCATTCCAGTACATGCATTTTTGAGCCACCCTATTGATCAGCGACCCATGTAGATTGGTCTAAAATGTATCTTTTCTGCGACGAATTTCTTTCTTACTTTCACTATAGAAATGACTGAATTTCCGGCTTTATAACGAGGCAGTTGAACCGCATTCAGAAACTGATTGTTACGTAGTTGATGGATGCACTGAAAAAAGTTTTACTTGCTTCTGTAAGAAGAAAATATAGAGTTCAATATTTGAATCATTAATAAATATAACATTCAAAACTATGTAGGTTGGTCTATACTAGTACAAAACATATATTATTTTTTTTATTGTAAACCCAAAACTTGATATTCGTCCGAATCGATTATGCCTTGATAATTTAAGAAAAGTAAATATTAACACGTGGGTTTTAATACGGCATAGAAGGGGCGTCAATAAATAATTCTTCCGTGTAAAGCGGATTTCGTTTTTATTCTGTATTTTAACATGATACACCTTAGTTTCTAAATTATCCGCTTGCCGAGAACGTGTATGTGCCTACAACTGACGATGCTGACCCGGTCGAGGTAACGGCTGAAACCCTTGCTTTGTAAGTATGGCTTCTTCACCATTAGGGCATAACAGAATATCATCATATTTAAGTTGGAATGCCAATAGATTACCGTTTATCTGTACTAAAAAAGACCAAATTTGTATTGAATTATTAATTGAGTGGTTGACTTATAAAATAGTAATATGTTGGCATCTTCAGGCCTCACAGACCAGTCCCTATATTCCCCATTGTACCCTATATTCAGATAAGGTCCCTAATGTACCCTCTTTTCGAAATTTGGTCCCTATGGTACCCTATTTGTAGCCTATAATGAAACTTAAAAAAAATGTATAATAAGATCAAAGCTTCCAAGAGATGGCGGTCGAAATTTGATATATTGTTTATTTTTTTGTTGAAAGTTGATATACAGTTGTTTCTGAGATGCTGATGACGAATCTAAACAATACAGTGACCTCTAACTTCATATGACGAATTGCATATCTTCAAAACAGTTGCCGTTTTTTGTATATTTTTATTTTTTAATGTTTTTTGTATTCTTGTTTTTTGATTTTTTATACATTCACTTTTTTAATTTCCTGATTTGTGTCATGATGTTCATGAATGATACTTCAAAAAACAATTCCTGTCTGGTTGTAAGCATAATGGTACGTTGCATGTGCTACATGGCCATTTAGTTCGTATCTCTTTTGTTTTTGTGCTAAATGTTGGCATATGATACCAATTTTCAACAAAATCAAGAAATATTTCAAATTTTGGACGCCATATTGGATCCGCCATTTTAAATTTTTAAAATATGAGTGCAGACTCTTTATCAGCGACCCCAAAAACCCCTGTATACCAATTTTCAACAAAATCAAGGAATATTTCAAATTTTGGACGCCATATTGGATCCGCCATTTTGAATTTTCAAAATCTGAGTACACACTCTTGATCAGCGACCCCAAAAACCCCTGTATACCAATTTTCATAAAAACATGTTTCTCTGAAAAATGTATGCCGCAAAGGGTTAAAGGATTTTAAATATTTGAGGTTATTTAAAAAGATAAGAAATAAATTTTAAATGGATTTCAGTAACTTAATGCCATTTCAAAGGATTTTTAAATCAAAAACGTTTGGTTTCAAAGAACTTTTTGTATTTATTTCAATAGTTTGAAGGGACGTCGAAGACTTTGAAACAGTTTAGGCATTTTAAAAGATTCCAAGGCATATTCAAGAAATTGAAACAATTTCAAGGGATTTTCAAGCGTTTTAGTAATTTTAAGGGATTTACAAAAATTTGCATGCGGTTTCAAAGAATTTCCTAGAATTTCGGAAGATATGGAAAGATTTTACAGAACCAGTAAGGTTATAGGATATTCAAAAATATTCCAAGGATTTTATGAGATTTCCGAGGATTTCAATGATTTTATGGGGTATCAAGAGCTCTCAAGGTATTTTAATCAATATTGCAGGCTTTCTGGAATTATCAATTTTATAAAACTTCACGGGATTTGATGGCTTTTTAATGGATTTTGAAGAGATTTGAAATACTTTTTGTAATTCATTTGAAATTCGTCCTGAATTCTTAATAATTCATAGATCATTTTTAAAAATCATTTTGAATTCTTCTAAATTCACACAATTTTACTCAATTCAGTAAAATTTTCAAAAGTTTTGGTTTTATTCATCTTGAAGTCTTAGAAATTCACTTTAAAATCTTAGGCACTTCATCAAATTCATTTAAATTCTCTTTAATTTTTGTAAACTCATTTCAAACTTTCTCAATTCAATGAATTCTTTAATTCTTTTAAATTCACTTGATTGATTTTTAAATTAAGCATGATTTTTTGATGAATTTCATCGAATCTTATTTCGCTTACATTTCTCTAAATTCACTCAATTTTTATTGTAATCTATGGAATTTTTTGAAACATTTTTTCAAATTTATTTAAATTTAACTTAAATTGCTTTGTTGTCATCAGTCACTTCTTTGGTTAGAAAATAGTAGGGTTTCAAAGACTTGAAGAGAATTGGATTTTTTAATTCGCCCTCAATTCGTTTAAATTCTTCGGGATTCTTTTGAATTTTTTAATTTACTTGCATTCTTCTAAATTTACTTGATTCTATTTAATTTAATTGATTTTTTCGATAGTTTAGAAGTTTTTATTCAATTGGTCCTAAATTCTTTTGAACCTCACTGTGAAATTTTATGAATTTCATCAAATTCTTCTCGTTTTACCTTGAATTATTCCAATTTTACGGAAATCAATGGAATTTTCTTTATATAATAATTTTTTTCGATTCATTTGAATTCTTTTGGATTGATCTTGAATTGTTTTGAAGTTTTACGAACTTATCTTGAATTTGTTACTCTTTGAGCACGAAAAAAAGTACCCTATGAGCGTGACAAAAAGTACTTTTTGGTCTTCATATTTTATCCCATAGGGACTGTGAGGCCTGCATTTTACAAAAACTATATTTAGAAAGTCAGAATTTCGTTCTACGAATATCAATTAGTGAAAATATCTACTAATTATTTAGTGATATTGTTAACCAGTCAAATGTTATAAATAAATATGTGTGATGTGGAACGAAGAAACCATCCTTAGGATCCAAAATGAGTTTACTAGAAAAAGCGAATCAAAGTAAAAGGAAGATGAACAGGTAGCAAAGGGACTCTAGAATAACACAGTTGAAAGGTCCTTATCTGTGTGAAGGCTCGAGAAATATGAATGAGTGTCCGGATGCAATAGGGCACATAAAATGTTCTCCTGAGAAAACGAAGTCCGAAGTGCGAAAATTCGCCGTGTTTATAAATGCTTGAAAAGCGAAAGACCTATGTGTGAGGAACACACTGCAAAAATTTGTGAGCAATGTGTTCAGCCGTCGGAATAGGCCGAAACGTAATTTACGCTATTTCTGTGAAAAATTATTTTTACGTTTTCCACTTATATTTTGATTCTGAATAAAAAATTACGCTGAAAAATTCTAATATTTTATCTATAATTCTATCCCCAAAACCGAAAAATTGAGTATTTGTTTGAACTTTTGCATTGTTTTAATAACTCCATTAATTTTATAACAATATATGCATTATTTCAGAAGATAATCATGAACGTTAAGTTATGTATACAGTACAAATCATTAATTTTTGCCAAGAAATGGAGTATTCTGGTAGCATGACTTATCCGCGCGGAACCGGAAATTTGCCTACTTTCGAATCACTAAACAAATATGTGTTACAGAACATATGGAAAAACCGAAAACACAGTTTCAAAGTACTAATCTAGAACTCTCCATTCATCAGTATTTGAGCCTATTTATCTTGATTTTTATTTAAACAACAGCCTATTAGAAAAAACAAGATTTTTTCACAAAAATTTTAAAGATGTCTTTGTTTATTTGAGAATATGTATAGGTTTTTTTATATTACCACTCTCAAACCGGTACTGTTCAATTCTTGAGGATTTTCTCTATGAAAACTATAAAAAAGAGGCAAAATTGTTCAATTAGGAACGAAGATATGAGCTGTTCAAGTTTGCGGGGTGAACCTAACCCAGTGTGTATACCTCGTTATAAAACTATAGTTTGTATACCAAGGGTTAAGGACTAAATGATCTATTTTAATTTAGCGTGTGAATAGGTTTGTTTACAAAGCGAATGTTCAAGGCCGCTTCAATGTTGAACAGAATGCAAGCACAAACATTAGGTGTACATTAGAGTATGTATCTTACAGTTAAATTAAAATAAACCGCAAAAACAATTAAAAAGTTAATAAAATTAATGTGTGTTTTATCAACTTACTTTCATTGAATTGTTATTTACTGAAAAATGTAATTAATATCGTATTGTAAGCAAAAACTCACTAGCGCGAAAACGTGTCAGGGCGGTAAGTCCCAGAGTCCTATAGTACACTCAAAAGCTCCAGCGCTGACATAAACTAAAATCATAACTACTCCTAAACCATTGAATATTTTGATCTGAAACTTTCCCAAAAACTTCATCACAGTTTTCTCCGCATTTTTGTCGCGAGAAGTTTTCCTTGCTCAAAATTCCCTCGACAAACGAAACGCTGGAAGATTCAAAAGTCCAATTCACGCTGAGCATCGGACAAAAATTAATAACAATTAAACACATTTTTTTTATTCCTCCCACTCTATCAGTCGATTGATACCCCAAAGCGCATCCTCTGAAAATTTTATTGAAAAATTCTACAAACTGACGAATGGAGCGCGAGTTGAAGTGAAAAACGGATTAAAATTGATCTTTTTCAAAAAGTCAGCTTTTCAGCATTCATTTGTGAACTAAAAAAGTTACAACTTTTTATCTAGAGAAAAAAAGATGAGCAATAAAATGTCACATCCAGATATGTCCTTTAAAAATCAAAATTCGAAAATTTTGTTGGAAACCTCCAGGGGACTTCGTTTTTGCACAAGAAAATATTATGTGCCCTAATTGCATCCGGACACTCGAATGAGAACAACGGCTGACTACGGCCGACTACACTGAGCGAAGAATTCCAGAGTGGTGCTCACCCGAAACAGCAGCGGCCGAACTGGTGAGGCGCCCGCCCGAATGGTTGGGGATCTCGCACGTATGATTTGGGATATTCGAGTCGTCAACCGCGTTGGTTGTTGCGCGTTCGACGTTTGCGCATGTTTGCTAATGGCCGCAGCTGATGACCATCAGGCTCTTCCAGATTGTCACTGTTTCTATAATATGTCGATTTTACTGTTCATGTGCGAGATGTGAGTCAATGTCAGTGGAATAAAGTGTAACTAGTTATCTGGATTTTCTTCGGATAATCATTAACGAAGGTAAGAGCTGCGCCCTTTAGCGAACATGGGCAAACATCGAACGCGCAACATCCAACGCGGTTAACGACTCGATTCTCCTGAATCATTCGTGCAAGCTCCCCAATCATTCGGACGGGCGCCCCACCAGTTGGGCCGCTGCTGTTTCGGGTGAGCACACGAATGGTTGGGGTGCTCGCACGACTTAGTCGTGCGAGGGCACCAATCCTTCGTGTGAAATACAAAAAAAGAGAAACCACCCGAACGATTGGGGTGTAAACCCGAACCACTCGGGAATTCTTCGCTCAGTGTACGGTCAAAAATGAACGATAGCAACGAATAATGATCCTATCATGTATAATTTTCATCTTTTATTACGATTTATGAAACAAAATTGAAAAATTTCTGGAAAAACTATCAGAAAGAACTGTTTGATCGAGCATTAGAGCTGCGAGATATCAAACAGACACGAAGCGTGAGAGTGTTGGTGCAAGAGTCCAGCGCGATGCGAATAAAATCACCTGATAATTTTGAGCTTCAGAAAATTCAATTTTGACCGTAGAGCAATGGCGATTTTTTTATTCGTTAGCGGAAATCTTCATTATTCAGAATCATCAAAAACTGGAAAATCGATTTTGTGGTCCTACCGCTGGTTTCTTCGAAACACACATACAAATAATATATCTTTAATTAGCAGTTTCTATAATTAGAAAACAATAGACGTTTTAGGCAGGATAGGAGGGTTAGAGAACCAATTCCTGGCACCCCCTCCCCCAATTGGTGGCACCATTCACTAATTTCTTAGATAATACATTTTTTTCAGCATCTTATGCCTCAATTCATTTAATTCTACTATCATTTCTACATATAATGTATGTAATGCTATATTGCATATAATGCTAAATTTTCCAGTGAAATCAGATATTTATTCAAAATTAAATAAATTCACCTCGGTTTTCGGGATGCCAATAATTCGGCCAAGGTGCCAAGAATTGGTGCTCTTACCCTACTTGCTTATTTATTTTAAATTGTGTTTTAGTTTTAAATTACCGAATTCACCACGTCCGTCTGTTCTGTAAGGCGTGGCTTTATAAAATTTTCCATGAATCTTGCCGTCACGCTTGATCATATCACCATGAGCCCAAATGAATCGACGTAACTTTTCGTTGTAACGACTCGCTCCCCCTGATCATGTAAGAAAAACATAGTTACTGAAAACTTTAAAGATAACAAAATTTATTACCTTAGAATTATACTAAACTATACGCAATTGCGAGTCTAATAATAATTATCCAAGAAATTGAATTTTGAATTTTATTTCGGAATCCTGACAATTTTTTATTAGTAAAAGAATTGTATTTACAAAAAATGGGATTTTTCGGTTAATATTAATATCTGCCATCTATGCACTTTACTTCGATTTAAGAATGTTTTATAAATCACTTCTAGATCCGTCCATGAAACACACTATAAGTAAGAAAAAAACTAAACGTTTTAGCCAAACTCTCTCATATTTGTTTTAGGTTAGATTTTAGTTTCCAAATTTACCTGTTGGGCCTGGTGGCTTTGGAGGTTGTGAACTTGTTGATTCTGCAAGAAGAAATACAAGGAATTTTTTACGGAATTTTTCAACGAACCCCAAAGTTAATGATCGAAATAGATATGCCCTCGTTAATCGTTTTTTCTTCAAATAAGACCAAAAATATATAAGTTTTATTCGCTGCAAATTATACCTGCTTCTCATATTTCGATACGATATGAATTAACTTTGCAACAATAATTCAAATCTAAAACTGTATAATTAATTTAATTTCAAAAATTAATTATTAACATTAGGCATATATCTTTGATAAAATAATGAAATAAATATTTTCAACATAATAGTAAGTGAACAATTTACAGTTGAAAATCCCAAAATTTGACATCACGAACAACTTTTCTAAATCAAATTTGATTAATATTGGAAACAATATTTAAATTTAAACATCATTTTGCTAAATGAAAATAAAATTCTTAAATGCGAATAAAAATGATGTATTATTTAAGTATTTACATTAAAAGCATTGAGGGTATGCAAAAAGCACGAAACCTCAGGCCGAGTTGGGCTCGACTTTTTTTTCGAGATTGCTCGAAGTTTAGCGAACCCTAAAATTTCGAGTATCCGGTTGTTTTCGAGAACCCGTTACAGGTCGGGTTCTTCAAATTTACAACTACCCGAGTCGTGTCGGGTACTCGAATTACTTTGGGTTCTCGAAAGTTGCGTGTACTCAAAATTCTTTCGGAATTCAAAGAATTCACGGATTTAGAGGAATTCACGGAACGCAAGTAATTCAATGATTGTAAGAAATTCAAGGAGTTCGAGGAATTCATGGATTTCATGGAATTCACGGAATTCACAGAATTCATCGAATTCAAGAAAGTCACCAAATTCAAGGAATTCGCGGAATTCACGGAATTCACTGAATTTAAGGATGATCCACATGTACACCTGGCGTAAAGGGAATAGCCACAGCATAATTGACTTTGTTATTGCGGATGAAAGATTAAGAGAACTAGTTAAAGATACAAGAGTCATGAGGGGTTCCGAATGCAATTCTGATCATTACCTTTTAGTCTGCAAAATAAACTTAGGGCGGGGATGGAGAACAAAGAAAACAAAGAAAACGAAACAAACACGAATAAAAATTGAAAATTTACAGAGACAAGAAGTGAAAACAGAGTTTAAAAAGAGGTTAACTGAAAGCATAGATAGGGCAACGTGGGAAGCGCTTATAAGCAATAAAGATATAGAGGGTGCGTGGACTTTATTACGGGATGTCATTGTCAAAACTGCGACCGAAGTATGTGGTACAGCGGTTGTAGGAAGAAAGTCTGGCGATGCGTGGTGGAACGATGAAATTGCGGCAGCCCAAAAATAAAAGAAAGGAGCGCACAAAAAAAACGCTGGACATCGCAGGTCTTAGCGACGAGGAGAAAAATAGGCTCAAAAATGATTACAGACACAAAGAGAGAAAAGTTAAACGACTCGTCAAAGAGAGTAAAGAGAAAATCAGAACAGAAGAAGAGAATAAAATAATAAACTGCTTTGAAGGAATTATGAAACTATTATATAAACAGTTGAAGGAAAGTAAAAGTACAGAGTTTGCTAGCATGAGAAACAGCAAAGGCGAAATGCTATATGATATAGACGGAATAGTAGACGCTTTGAAAGAGTCTTTCAAAGAACTATTGGGAGGTGAAAATATCGGACAACAAAACTGCGACATAGAAGATAATGCATTAGAAAACCCAATTGAAAAAGTCTGTGTCGCTGAGGTCAGAGATATAATTAAGAACTTGAAAAACGGTAAGGCTGCGGGTATAGACAATATTAGCGCTGAAATGCTTAAATACGGTGGTGAGTACATACCTCACAGGTTGTGCGAATTAATAAATTTATGTATCGAAACGGGAGAAGTCCCAGACGATTGGAGAAAAGCGATTATCGTACCAATATACAAAAGAAAAGGAGATAAAAGCAACTGCAGTAATTACAGAGGTATCAGCCTACTAAGTACCGTAAGTAAAATATACTCAAAAATACTTATCCGTAGGGTAATGGAAATTACAGAAGAGAAAATATGGGAAGTCCAAAGTGGATTTATGCCAGGAAGATCATGTACGGATCAGATATTTAGCCTAAGACAGGTCGCAGAAAAAAGTTTGAGAGTAGGAAAGAAAGTCTTCTGTGCATTTATCGATCTAGAAAAAGCATTCGACACGGTAAATAGAAGTAAACTTTGGGAAGTCCTTAAAGAGTATGGAGTGAATGGAGGGCTCCTACAAGCAATAAAAACAATATATACAGGTAGTAAAGCGAGTGTAAGGGTAAATGGGAAAAAGAGTGAATGGTGCGATATTATGCAAGGCGTGAAACAAGGATGCGTTATGTCCTCGTGGCTATTTATCATATTCATGGATAAGTGTCTTAGAACTGCCCTCTTCGACGAAAAAGGTGTAGATCTCGAAACCGTCAAGGTACATGGGTTGGCTTTCGCGGATGACAAGATTGTTATGGCAGAATCAGTCGAAGACTTGCAAAGAATGTTGAATAAACTTAATACAAGCATGAAGAACATGGACCTCAAAATTAACGTGAATAAAACGAAAGTCATGGTGTTTGAGGGAAAAAGTGAGAAAATAATATGCAACATAGTCCTAAATGATGAGAAATTAGAACAAGTTGACAAGTACGTATATCTAGGTAGTCTATTCACTAACGACGGAAAAATAGATGGAGAATTAGATAGGCGCATAAATAAGGGTAAGCAGGTTATCGGTAGAGCAAGGTCCATCCTCACAAATAAAAACATATCAAAAAAAGCTAAAATGGCCATACATAACTCTATTTTCGTACCGACTGTACTATACGGTAGCGAGACATGGACCTGTCAAGAAAAGGACAGGAGTAAAATCAACGCGATCGGCATGAAACCTCTGCGCATAATATGCGGGAAAACACTGATGGACAAAGTACGAAACGAGACAATCCTCAAAGAATGTGGTACAGGGGAGACACTAGTTGACATATGGGAAAGAAATCAGCTAAGGTGGTTCGGACATCTTGAAAGAATGAAAGATGAACGACTGGACAAGCAAGTGTATAAAGGTAAAGTAAATGGCAGAATGCCCAGAGGTAGACCGCCGAAGGAATGGTTAGAATCTGTGAATGAGACACTAATATGAAGAGACATAAGAAGCCATAGAAATACAAGAGAGTTTATAAACAGAGTGACAATAGAGTGAATGATACCTGAAACAAAGACCTTGGATACTAATGGGCCCAAGTGGGGAACCATACATAATAATTTTGTGAGGCTCCTCACTTGGGGTGATCGCTAGAGAGATTGATCAGCAACCTGGGTCGGAGCAGTGTTGCGGAGTGAACGTGTCATTTATATAAATAACACGAGAACTCCAGATCAATCTAAAACATCTATACATAACACCTACATACCCATCCACCCTATACCCATATACCGATCAACCTCATACCTATATACCTATTTCACTACCTTCCAACCGAACAAGTCACGCCTACCCCGGAAGGGAAAAGGCTTAATGGTATAAATAATAAATAAAAAACACTGAATTTAAGGAATTGCCGGAATTCCAGAAATTGACGAAATTCAAGGAATCGTGGAATTTGAGTAATTCCTTCAATTCCGTGAATTCATTAGATTTCGTAAATTCCCTGAATTTCGTGAATTTCTTGAACTCCGTTAGTTACTTGAATTGCATGAATTTCTTCCTTGAATTCTGTGGATTCTGTGAATTCTTTGGATTCTGCGAATTTCTGAATTCTTTGAGTTCTTCGAATTTCGTGAATTCCCAAAGTTCTTCGAATTTCATGAATTTCGTAAGTTACTTGAATTCCGTGAATTCCTTGAATTCTGTAAATTCCTCAAATTCTTGAGTTCCTTGAATCTCGTGATATCCGTGAATATTCCACTACACTCACGCCACGGAATGTTCTTCACTTTGAGGTTTTTTTCTAAATAGCACTTTTTTCAACAATTTTACCCCACACGAACAATACACACCGTAAGATGGCGACAGTAGTACTTTTTGGATACGCTCTGACAACGAGTTAAAAACTAAGTATTACAGTTTGATATCTCAAAGAGTTAAACCAAATGTATAATTTCATTTGAACTCAACATATTTTGTTGAAAATTGTATATTAATTTTTGAATTACCGGGTATATTATGGTTTTCGATTGGTGCAGCGTGTCCATTCGCTGGTAATACTGAAGAAGCCCGATCATTCTGGTTGAGCGGTATCTGAAGATCTTGCGACTGATTCTCAGGCTTACCTGATGGCATGGGACTTGATTCTGGAAAAACAAATACAGGGAATTTTTCTTAAATATTTTTTTCCATGAAACCCCAAAAATGTGTTTATTGTCCAAAATAATATTTCGAACATTTTTTCAAGCATTGTTTTCAGTGGACTTTGTCTATTCGAGAAATCGTACACGCAAAGTGTGTTTTTTAATTATGCAACAAAGTAAACGCAACCAGCATATATTTAAATTGACTTCATAATGAATGATAGCAATTAATTTTCAACAAATGATTTCAGAACAATTATTAAGAAACTTTTCACATAAATACATAATTGCGCAGCAAGATAAACTACGTACATCGCACATGAATAGTAATACATGTTTTAGTTGTTTCAAAGTGAAATGCGAATTTGAATTGAATGAATATATAATTTATGAAAAAAACATTCTTCAATGGAGTTGACACAATAACAAATAAAAATTTTCATGATAATTTATAGCATTTGGCTTTGATTTCATGTTTAAAATTCCCTTCCTACGTTTTTCTTCACATTATCTTGATACTCTATAGGCCTCCTAGAGAAAAATATTTATAATTATTTGCTGCAAGAAATATATAACAATTTGGGAAATCTATTGTAAAAGAATGTGGAAAATCAGGTTTAGTCTGCCGCTATTTCTTGAACCCCCTCCACAATATATTGTGTGACCGGTCTATGCGACGTGTAGCATAAGGGACGTTCGTCAGTTTTTCGGCCACCCTCAGCCAAAGTTGTATCGTTTTCGAAATTTTTAGACAGAATGAAGAATACGTAGGTTAGAAAGTAACAAAGTGAAATCAATACCCTTACCCTGTTACAAATTGTCGATCCTACCATGATAGTGGCAAACGATCCCTTCAAGAATTAGCTAAAGCAATACAAGGAACCAAAAAGCCCTATCTTGGATTCGAACCTCGAATACAACCTTGAGAACCACGGGTTTCCCAGAAAGGATTCCGAATTAAAAGGGAAGTTAAGGTCAATAAAAAGACACCCCAATCCGAATTAACGTTGCATGTACTCCATGTAGACGGATTGTGCAAGCAAGGATTATAAAATATTTAAAAGTACGAAAATTGTCACGCGGTTGTGATACCACGACACCCGACACTCGCAATTAGAAAAATTTGTACACTCTGGCATTTCACGCCTATAGAGAAAACTTATCTACAAATTACGGTACATCATCAGAGACCGATAGTTCAGACAAAACTTTTCCGGCAACCCATAATCACAGATCAGGCAACATGAGCTTGCTCACTGCAGAAGATGAGCTTGACCTAATCCTGCCTAGGATATAAGCTTTGGAGGATGTAGTATCAAAACTTATTGACGAAAACAGGAGATGGATCGACGAAATTATCCGAATAACACAAAGATTGGTCATTCCGGAGAAAGTAGAAACAGACACAGATGGAGGTATTATCACTTCCGATAATAATGAGGACCACTAAATAGAATCTGCTGAACACCAGAAAAGGAGAAGTAAGTGGAAATAAATGATGAGAATGAGAAGAGCAAGGCGGACGCAGAAAGTAACGCAGAAGAAAACGAGAATGAGGCGAAATGTGCCAAGGAAGTACGCGAACAGCAACAAAATCGACCCCTCGTGCCAATAAGACCGCCTAGTGCCATCCTTTTCCTTCTTTGTTTTTGGACGAAGCCCATGAAACCATGATCCAACCATGAAATTGTGAGATTACCCAGAGCTCTGCCAACCCGTTGCTCTAAGATTCTGGTACTATTCCTGCTAAGGAACTAATAAGAACTCTAAAGACTCTAACCGGGTAAGATGGCATGGAGGCAGAAGACCTCGTACCCTATGTGGTTTTTGTTTCTTTGAGAACTTTGAGGTACATTGAAAAACAGCGGGATTATTTTTATTGCATCTCATTTGTTATGTTCTCGAAATAAGATGTTTCTTGCTCAAAATGAGAATACCGTGAGTGTGAAACTGTAACATCAACATAGCTGCTTTCTCATTCATATTGTTTGAATTTAAATTGGGTTTGTAGCAAATTATTTTAGAAGACTTCATGAGACCCTGGATTCACTCAATGAATAATTTTACACCAACTAGAAATACCTATGCAATGATAACAGCATATGTTTCAACTCTTCCAAAGTGAACATCCAATTTCTGAATATAGACTATATCTGGATGGAAGATATTTCAATAGATAGGCCGTGGCCACGTGTACCGAAATTTCAGCACGAATAGCTGGAATTCTTTGGAATTATTTGGGTACTTCCTAATATATAATTGATTTCATATTATGTTATATTCTACTTACGAACAGAATCCAGAAGCATCACAAACGTGAAGAGCAGCATTAAGATGAAAATTTTCATTGTGAATAGAGACACAGAGAAATGATTTGAAAGAAATGTCTCGTACTATAACCGGATGGATCTGAGATATTTGTTACTTGTATATACACTATCCATTATCTCATTAAAGATAAACATTCTTGCACTCTTCTCTACGTGCAGGCCGCTGATTGGCGTTGCGTAAAGCGTATTTTTGTTGGTATAAAGTCACAGTCGTAACCATCCTTTTCAGCGCCCAGTGCTAGCTGATAATTTTGCTTCAAATAGGTAGGGGCTTGACCAAAATTATTTCTGCGAACAGAACAGGGATGCAACAAAGTGGAAAGGGGTATAGGTTTGACAAAAATTATTTCTGCGAACAGTGACAGGGCTGTCTTTCCGCCCCTTACGGGACGCTAAAAAAGGTGGGGTTTGACCAATTTTATTTTTGCAGCCAGTCACAGCAGTGCCTACCCGCCTCCACAGGTAGTTATTCGTAATTCTAGAGTCGAAATTTCACAATAAAATGTGACGTATACATAGAACGTTCCATCTAAAGCGTCAAAAGCTGAAAGCTAACAAAATAACTCTTAAATAACGTGGCCTTACTCTAAAATGCGTGATAGTAATCAGCGCATTGAATCACATCAGTATACGAGGTTTAACAAAATGTTGCAACCAGAACATTTTTCTTTTCAAAAATGTGGTTTCTTAAAGTTCTTTTTTAAACCTCGAAAATATTTTTTTTTGCGATTTTCATGGCCATATTCGTAATCAGTGCGTGAAAATAAATCGCTCCATGCTTTTCGGAACTTTACACCTTTGAAAAAAAATCAGTTGGCAAGGAATTTGCTTTCTGGCGCCAGCAGGCTAAACACTAAATTTTTTTTCAATTCGAATTATCCACTCTCGAAAAATGTTTAGGGCATTTTGATACTCCAATGGTGGCGCTCCTTATAATAACATACTTGGTGGCGCTGGATCTCTCAGATCCATAAACGAAAATCAATAATACTGCAGGATCAATAATACTCGGAAAAAATTTACAATTTCTCAAAAACGGCCTAGCCTGTTAAGCAGGTCAAAAATGCCCTTGGCTGGAATCAGATTTTTAATGAGCCCTTTTCTAGGACTTGGAATTATAATTTTTTTCCCGGATTTTTGAAACCTCATCACCACCCCCATAGTCATGGTGGCTAAAAATGGTTTTTATGGTTTTAATTTTTTTGACACATTCGTGTAATCTGAAAAAAATTAGTACAAAGAAAAGACGGTAGTTTTTTTAAATAAAAACTTTCACAGATGGCAGATACCCTTATTAAGAAGAGGTACAGGTAAGTATTGGATCCAGTACTTTTTTCCTGGAAAACTATTGGATTTTCAAACCTTATTCGCGAAAAAAATATTAGATCCGTATTTTTTAATGTTTCTGAATGTTTTTAATAGTGCGTGAAAGGGAAATCCTTTATGAAAGTTTTGGATTATTCATCGTCGCTATCCTCATTCATTGCAGTCACCATTAATCGAGCAAACTGCTCGAACAACATGAAATGGTGCCTGTAATTAATGAGGATAGCGACGATGATTAATCCAAAACTTTTATAAAGGATTTCCGTTTAACACACTAATTGAAATATTCAGAAACATTAAAAAAGACAGCATTTGATCATAAGTAATATTCAGCATTTCAATAATAATCCATGAAACCCTTATGAAAAAGAAGTATAGGTAAGTATCGGATCTAATGCTTTTATCTCGAGTAAGTATTGGAAATCCAATAGTTTTTTCGGGAACAAAGTACTGGATCCAATAGTTACCAATACTTCTTCTTAATGAGGGTATCTGCCATCTGTGAAAGTTTTCATTTGAAAAAACTACCGTCAATATCAATTAAAATTCTGGAAAAATTCTGAAACTTAGCACATGAGATAACCTTTCATTTATGAAAAATTTGAAGTTGTTCTCCTTAATTTTCATTGATTCTCTAAAGCGAATCATGTTGAGTTGAAATTATAGATCAAAATAGCTGCAACCATTTAATACCCCAAGTTTTAATGTGATGGCTCAATTAGTTAATAGGGACAAAGTTATTAAAAATTCTGCCACTGTAACATGATACAATTATTCGTTGAATATATTTGCTTCTATTTAACCTGGCTTCAAAAACGAATGCTACTTTGTATCTTCAGTTCATTGCCGACAGTAATTGAGTTGACACTTGAATAATATTCTCGTTATTATTCTGTTATTATAATCACTATTTTATATATAATTAGCTTCTAAAAAAACCAACGATCCCAAATACAAGTTCAGGTAAGTTTCTCATTATGTATAGTAGTACATACATACATTTCGATAAATCTAGCTAAAAATAATTTTGTTCAGAAAATGTTATCGATATTCGTACATATTTTCGTGGCTACTGCAGCAATACTTTCTACCATTTTTTACTTTCTCGAAAACCGAGAATTGCAAAAGAGTAGCACATTTTCCTGGGCCGAAGTCTTATCCACTTATAGGATCTGCTTACGTTTTATTCGGAGACCCCAGATGTAAGTGACATTTTATCACGATTATATTTAAGTCACAGAATCAAATCAGAAAGGCAAATGATGATTTCTATTGTATTTGCATATTCGATACCCATTTAAAACTTTCCTTGTTCTTTATTTTCATGTGGCTTGTAAGTACAAGTAATACTAAAAACAAAATGTTGCGTTCAGTAATAATTATGGCAGTTTTTTTTATTATTTTTAGATCTTTTAAACAGAATAACGACGCTCTTCAGGACTTATCCCTCTCCTTTCAGATTGGCAGTGGGACCTAAAATATGCATCGGCACTTCTGATCCAGAACAAATTAAAGTAAGAGATTAAAAATTTAATCTATAATATTCAAGAAAATACACTATTTATAATGCTTATGTTTAAGATTATTCTTATGAGCCCGAAAGCTCTGGAAAAGGATGGTTTTTATAAATTCCGTAAACATAGGGTAGGAAACGGATTGCTCACAGCACCAGGTAGCAAAATTCCTACATTATTTTGTAAACAATATCAAAAATTCTTTTCGCAATTTTTAATACCAGCTGATAATTTTTTAGTTTCAATATGGCGTGTTCATAGAAAATTACTTCAACCAGCATTCAATTTAAAAGTTCTCGAATCACTCGTTCCAGTATTTCAAAAACATGCGACTATTATGACGAATGAAATGCCGGCAGAAGTTGACGGAAAGGAATTTCGCGTTATTCGCTACAAGTCATCTTGTACTTTGAATATCATATGTGGTAGGGACAATTCCATATTATGCATTACAGAAACCTAATAGTTTTTACAATGAAATTTTTTTTTAGAAAGTGCGATGGGTGTATCAATACTCTCTGAAGAAGGAAGGAAAAAACTATATGTAGAAGAATCTGAAAGATATTGGTTTCAAATAATATTTAATTCAAAGATAAATATTTTTTTTTTTACAGAGCAATTATCGCCATATGTGTAAGGGCATTTAACGTTTGGCTTCGTCCAGACTTTTTCGATTTATTTTCCGAGAATTACAAAAACTTATATAATGAAGAACTTCGAGAGGAAGCTGATACACTGTTATTTGGGGTATTGTTATCCGACATGAAAAATTACTGAGATTATAAATAAATTAAAAATAAGCTACAGTATTTGTATTTTGTAGGGACATGACACAACAGCAACAATTATTTCTTTTGCTTTACTTATGTTGGCTTTACATCCTGACATACAGGTGATAATAATTATGGTTATAGGGGAGACCAGTATAGACTGAATAATGCATTTTTGTTCACAAAAAGTAGATTGATTGTTCATCTCACAAATAATTATTAGAGTACAGTGATATATTTTATATTATCAGAAAAATCACATTATTCAGTGTATGACCGTATTCCCAAATTATTTGATTATTTACATCAAACTGAAGAATAATTCTATTGATAGGATAAAGTTTATGACGAAATCTACAATATTTTTGAATCTGATGACCCGGAAGTTAACCCTGTGGATTATAAGGATTTACCAAATTTAGAATATCTAGAGAGAGTGATTAAAGAAACTCTTAGACTTTTTCCCATTACTCCTGTCCTTTTACGGAAAGTAACTGATGATTTAAATATTGGTAAGTATTATTATCTCCTCACATTTTTGTAATCAAATATTTTTCTGACATTTAAATTGTCGATTTTCTATGTAGGAGAATATACATTACCGAAAGGTAGCTCGGCAGCTCTTGCCATACTTCAACTTCACCGCGACGAACAATATTGGCCCAATCCATTAAAATTTGACCCGGACAGATTTTTGCCCGATGAAGTTGATAAAAGACATCCCTTCAGTTTTCTGCCTTTCAGTGGTGGACCAAGAAACTGCATAGGTTTGTACAAGTTTTACATATAAAATATTAAGCTATAGGAGAGTCTGGTAGAGTAGAACAGGGCGAGGCAGCCAGGACGCCACATTTTGAAGTGGAGAGCACTTTTTCGAAATGATATAAAATTGCGTATGTTGTCGCTAGAAAGCTTGATTCTTTGGCTACAGAATTACCTGATGGTATTTTGACGTTGCTTACACATTGCAGTTTCTACAACCGTTTTAAAGAGACGCTATGTTTTTGCTCAACTGTAAAAACGTGGGGCGAGGCAGCCAACCATATAGTACACAGACTTGTAATAATGTATAAGTTCTTCATTAGGTCCAAGATGATATATGAGAATAGGAAAGAAGTTAAATGTCTTCTCTGACAATTAATGGAACTCAAAAGAAAAACCAAAAAAGAATGGGGAAAAATCGGAAAAATTAATGTCATCTTCTTTGCTGCTGTCCGAGGTTTCATAAGGAGTTTTTACCTTCTTTGGGCGGCCTCGTCGAGAGCCACCACAAGCAATAATTTTTTTAGCCTTTCCAGCAGAATCTGCCGTCTGTTAGCTACCTCTCCGCACACATGTTTTTTCCAAAAAAATTTCACACCAAAAAAGTATTTTGAGTATCGAAAAACCAACCATTCCATCGTGTTAAGCACAAAATTCTACTGCGGAAAATACTCACTTAATTTTTTTCACACAACCTATACACGAAGGATAAACGAAAGTCACGACACTCAACTTTCGGCAAGAACAGCGGACTAACCTAGCCGGCCTTACATTACAAAGGCGCGCGATTTCAATCAACGCTGTGGGAATAAGAAGAAATAGGCTGCCTCGCCCCAATGGCTGCCTCGCCCTGTTCTACTCTACATACGTAGAATGTCAAATTTTTATACTAGAAATAATACGAATGCACTCTTTTGTTTCTGACTAGTAACCAATACGTAGTAGTATCCGGTAGAATAAAAAATATGACAAAAGTAAAAACAGTAAATTTTTTATAAAATTTCTTTGTCATTTCATGAGCACTGTGCTTCCTCATAAAAGAAAAAAGATACAAGAGAAAATTCTGGATTGTAAAAGGAGTCTGAGAGAATGGAAAAAGCAACTTCGCTTATAAACATAAAACAAAATTGAGGAATCTGTACATCATAATTGTATTTGATCACAAGGCGTGTATAATACATAAATTGATTTGTCTCATCAGAAAGAATAAATTTAGTTCTTGCAGTATTACTATATTCCCAAAATGAAGAAAGTTTTTTTCTTACACTCGTGAGAAAAATTGATTAATCTCTACATATCGTAACTTTATTTGGTCATATCATGTTTATAACTAGATCAAACAAATCAAATTGTTAATTTAAACAAACTCAATACTTTTCATGTTGGAATATTCCTAATATTTTTAATACTTTTCGAAAAATTAACGTTCTCAATTAAAATGTACGTAAAATTCAACCATTCAAAAATGTTTGATGAAGGAAATGTTTTTGCGCTATGAACATTGCATAGAATTATATCAACTAAATGCCACCCCGTACTTGGAAAAATTTGGTCTGCAGGGCCTGGTTTGAAATTTTCTATTTTTTCCCCTCATTTTCTCGATATTTACAGAAACAACCTCAACCTTTTTTTTAACAGGATTTGTTTCATTCAACTTAACGCATATAATTTTTCTTCAAATATAATAGAAATTGCTAAAGAATCCATATCTAAAACGTTTTCTGAGAAAAATATAAAATAAATAAATAAATAAAATTTCTTTTCATCTGATCAGGCTCAAGACTTGATTAATAATGGGCTTTATTTATGACTGAAATTCCTCCTCCAAAATAAGAGAAATGCTGAAACAGGTTGAATTATGTCAAGATATGTCAGAAAATGTGGTTCAAAAATTATTATGTTACGAAGCCTCCTCTATGGGAAAGAAAAAATAATCTATTTTGTGTTTTTTTAGGACTCGTATTTGCTATGATGTCAATGAAAATAATTTTGGCCACGATTCTACGAAAATATGTCATCAAAACTGATAACATCGTTCCTGTGGAGGACATTAAATTAAGGATTCTTCTTTTGCTGAAACCTGTTGAACCGATCGCCATACGAATTGAGAAAAGGGTTAAATAATCATGCTTTGCAAAAGTGTATTATTAAATTTCAAATTTAAGAATTTTAAATCAGATTGAAATCAATTTCCAAATCCTATTTTACGTCCAATACTCAAGTTAATGTATAGAATTCCTGGATATAAAACAAGAATACAACGATCAAATTTCGACAACCACCGCAAAATGCTCCTATTGCAATCCCTAAAAACAAAAAAAAATGTTCCTCTGGACAAAAATAAAAAAGAAGAGAGAAAAATGAGAAGCCAACCAACCAAATCCCCTTCGTTCTCTTTTTATTAATGGAATGGAAGCTTCTAATGTGTTCCCTAAGGGTTTATTACATTGTTCTTGTATCTCTTCCCTATTCCTTCACACACCCCCCACACACTTACTTGGTGGTGGGAGGGGGACCTACGACCATCGTCCCACTTCCGTTCTCTTTTTTAAATTTTCTCCTTTTTTTGTTTTTATTATTATCAAGTCACAATATGGAAGTAATTATAATATCTACCAACGTTTCGGTGCTCATACAGCACCCTTATCAAGGTAAGAAAAATTAGAACAGGTGGGAACGGCGATGAAACAACGACGCTCTCTTCTCGATACCTGAGATCTGAATATGGGTCAAAAGGCTAATTAATCCGTTATAAACACATCAGCAATAAGAGAAAGTCAAGATTTTTGGAAACCTTTTGCTCAATGTAATTATTCATACTAGAATAACTTTTGTTTAATTTATCCAAATCAGTTTTAAAATTAATGGACAACTTATTTAGTTTTTTAATATAAAGCATTTCCATGAAATCTCTCTTTTTCTCATTACCTTCACTATGTGAAATTTCAAAATTATCCCAGTCAAACCCACGGTCAACATCAACAAACCCTCTCGTATGTCTAGCAATAACACTCTTATAACAACGTCCCAAACGAACATCACTTTTGTGTTCCTCCATCCTAGTATTAGGAAGTCTGCCAGTCTGTCCCACGTAAGTCATCTTACAGATATTGCAAGTGGTCTTGTTAACAACACCACCTTTCTCGAATTTACCTAAAGGATCTTCGCAAAAAGTTATTATTGAATAAATTTTAAATGGCATACGGAAAATAGTGTTCATATTGAATTTTTTCAACATAAATCCAATATTTTTTTATGTTGGTCTTGTATATGTATTCTCTCCACCATGGGACGCTCTAGCCAATCACAGGTATCGTAGAGAATACATATATATAAGAAGAACATTACCTGAAACTTTATTTTTTGCCTTAACAAGTATCATTAATTTAGCATACACTCAGTATTACTACCAATGCAACAGAATTATAAAAGAAACTAGACGGGGTCAAGCTTCCCCTTTAGGAAATAGGTACCTGATAAGAAGGAAACTATGTACAAAGAACCAAAAGTTTGATATTAACGAAACGATTATATCATAGCTATATGAGAAAATTTGAAGCTTTTTCGGGTTTCAATCTTGTGCGAAACTACGAATCTCGCCGACGACGATATGTATTCTTTTCGATGCCTGTGATTGGCCAGAGTGCCTCATGGTTGGGACTGGTCGAACCTGATTGACCAATCCAGTCCCCACCATGGGGGGCTCTGGCCAATCACAGGCATCGTAGATAATAAATATATATTAGAACAACATAACCTCAAACTTCAGTTTCATTACTCAGCAGCAGTGATGCTTCATCGTTGCATCGAACGTTTCCCGACTTCTCATCGAAAGTATATCGTCTTATTTTCTTCCTGCCAGTCATCATCATCTGTCTGCAGTGTTTTCGTTGACAAGGTTATGTCGAATTTTCATCGACTCCTTCTCTTCCTGCCCTTGTAAGGGCTACTCTGAAACATACTCATAGGGAGCAATATCATGTCCGACCATCATACCGACATTGGCTTTTCTCCTACTGCCGTGCCCGGTCAATGCCGTATCCCGCCTTGTACTTCTAATTTCTGTTATCCCAACCCTAGTAACCTCACAAATGTCCAAATTAACTTCATAATTTTCGATCTTCGTAAAATCCTGGACTCTTATGAGGCAGCACTTGTCTCCCTGGTTCCTCCGACCTCAGTCACTCTAACCGATGGCTCTGGAGCTATGGACACTCTTCAATCTCAACTTAAATTTGACTTTTAGTCTGAAGACTCTTCAAACTTCAAAACCGTGAAAGTCAATCGTATCAAACACAAACGCACTGCTAGTACCGCTAAATCGGCTAGCCATTCACAATCCGACGACGAGTCTACCTTTTCAAGCTCATCCGATGACGATGAATCCGTGTCTAAGGAACGGAGTGCTCCTCCTATCCGTATCCTTCGTAAAGAACTCTGGACAAAAATACATCCAGCTCTTTCTAAAGCTGACATCCCTATCCGTTCTGCCAAAAACACCACTGACGCAATTATAGTATATCCTCAAACAGTTGATGGTTTTCGTGTCATCACCCTCAAGCTCGATAAACACAATATCGGTTACACCACTAACCAATTCTATCAGGACAAGGATCTTATCGTTTTCATCGGAGGAGTCAACGAATCCCTTACTGAAGAATCCATCCTTGATGAACTAAGGACTTAAATTCCCTCTGTTATACGAGTTCACCGTGTGAGAAGAGGGGAAAAAATCTGGCCCTTCGTGGTCGTTCGTCTGGATCCAGCCGCTCCTACAGCCAAGTCCATATTCGACATTAAACTTCTAGCTGGCCTTACCGTTCAAGTTGAAGCCAAGCAAAAATAAAACCTCATCCCACAGTGCCGTCGTTGCGTTAAATTCTTTCACACGACAAATTACTGCCATGCCTCATGGGCTAGCGCCTTCTGCGGACGTAGTCACGCCACCGCCTCTTGCCCCGTCAGGAATCAAAAAGATGCCACTCCATCTCGTCTCGATTGTAAAGGCCCCTACTGGGCTACCTACCGTGGATGACGAAATTTTGGCCAGAACCGAGGCTCCAAGTCGAACCCAACAAGCCAACATCCTAATCCTAAACCTACTGCAAACTCTTCTCCCCGTCCTAAACCTCGTAGCGCTTTCAACCCCGCTTTCCACCAACGCTCCTTCGCTAACGTAGTCTCAGCTAGTCCTCATTCCCAAGTCCAAATCCAGACTGAACCCTCTCCTAACTCCGATCTCCTACAGAATCCGCAAGTACAACAGCTTTTTAGCGACTTCCTCTCTACCTTCGCAGCTGCCCTCCAGCTCCCAAACCCCGGACGCTCATGAAGATAGACATATTATCCTTACCTGAAATGTTGACGGCATCTCCGCTCCCTAACGACTAGAACTAATTCTAATCAATTTCACTTTCAAATTACGTAGGTAAAATTTCCGACCACTTTAGAAGACCCTGCCTTTTCGTCTCGCTGCTTTAATTTTATTGAGTCCATCTTTCTTTTACATGTTTCGCTTCAATCGCGAGCGTTTGTGCAGTCTAACTGTCTTGGTCCACCGAATTCATTGTCCCTTCTTTTATTTTCAACTGGGTTCATAACCTTCAGGGTTGTTAACCTAACGGGGAGGGGGTTTAGTCTCGGTAGGCGCTCCTAGCGAATCCGACACTACCCACTTTCTCTGGGTGTCTTTTGAAGATTTTCCCTCCTCGGCCCCTTCGAACAAAAAACGAAACTGAAACTCCAGTTTCAGGTCAGCCCTAAATAAGTGAACTGCCATGTGTGCTTTAAATGTTAAATTTATGTATTACAATAAATCATCGTGAAAGCATTAAATCTATTTAGGAAATTTTAATACTAACATGTGGGTCTTAGTAAGGGAAAGGAGGAGTGTGGATAAGAACTTTTTTTTTGGCTTAAAACAGATTTCGTTTTTATTCTGCATTTGTGCATCATACACTTTGTTTTTTGAACTATCTGCTGGACAAGCACGTACTACAAGGGAAGATACGGATGTTGAGTTAGATGCATAAACCCGCGCTCTGTATACATTGCTTCTTCACCATTAGAGTATACCAATATATCACCACCATTAATATGTAATATCACTCGTCTACCGTTCTCGCTCTCTGAAATATTCCAATTTGTATAGAATTAATAATTGAGGGCTTGACCTATTGAATAGTAATATGTCAGCTTTTCACTGAAGGGATATTCAAAAAATCAGAATTTTGTTATAGTAATTAGTAGTTTCCGTAGTTGGAAAATAATAGACGTTTCAGGCAAAATTCTTACTTATATGTTTTTAATTGTGTTTGAGTTTCACATTACCGAATTCACCATATTCATCCACTATATAAGGTATCCCGTTATCGTATATTGCAGCAAGTCTATGATCACGCGTGATCATCACTTTATGAGGTGTACTGGATCGCCTTGCCGATTGGCTATAACGAGCAGCGCTCCCTGATCATGTAATAAAAATATAATTGCTAGTTAATTCAAAGATTACAACATTCATTACCTCACGACTAGTAAAATATACTGGATTGCGAGTCTAATAATAATTTTACAAAAATATAATTCTGAATTTTATTTGTGAAACCAAACTATTTTTTATTAGTTCAAAATATACGTACGAAAATATGTAAGAAAAAAACTACAGGTTTTGGCAAAAAAAATTTCACAATTTGTTTCAGATTATATTTTAGTATTTAGATTATAATAAAATAAAAAATTACGCGTAGCTTTGGATTTAATCGTAACAAATGAAATTAACAATAAAAAAAATTAAATTTTTGGTCAAACAACACAAGCTATGGAAAAAATGAGGAAACAAAAGTTATTCATTCAGAAAAGAGCTACAAATTTGTCGTTTATAATTTTTTGACAGGACGCGGAGTTTTTGGTTTCATCGTGAAACTAACATTAAAAGCAAAAAACTTAAATTCTTCGAAAAATTACACAAGGTACGAAAAGAAATTAATTGACAAAAGTTGTTTACTCAGAAAGGATCTACAAATTTGCCATAGCTCATTTTCAGATATGACAAGTCGATTTTTTCTTCAATCGTAAAAAATTAAATTGGAAATGAAATAAAAATTAAATTTTTGGAAAAGCGACACGAGACGAAAAAAATAAGAAGACAAAAATTGTTTAAGCAAAAAGGATCTACAAATTTGTTACAAACTCTTGTTTATAAAAATATATTAAAAATAAAAAATCAACTATTTGGAAAAAGGGCACAAGCTACAATAAGTTTATTTAACAAAATTTTTTCGCCCTAATGATATCTACAAATTTTCTTAGAATCGCAACTTACAATTGAATTGAATTGAAAATTGAAGTCTTGAAGAGCAATCAAAGCTTTCAAAAAGTCCGTCAACATTTTTCTTAACCATTTTTTGATAGTAATTCTCATTTTGATTTTATTCAATGGAAATACTATGGGAAAATACAAAATTCAAATTTGAACCAAACGACGCGAAATACTAAAGAAAGTTTGGGACTTGCATGTTGGTGGCGGAAGTGAGAACGTGTTTGGTGACAGGTGGTGAGAGGATTTTACTGAATTTGTGTGGAAGGTGTGAGTGGAGTGTGAGAGTGGAAGCCGAGGAGGTGAGTAGAGTTGTGTGGGGTGGATTGGGGTGATAAATAGTGTTTTTTGACGAGGGAGTGAGGTGGGATTAAGGTAGATAGTGAAAGTGAGGTTAGGTTGGCAAGCAGTCGGAGGAGCTTGCGGTCGGGAGTCTTGGGCATTTGAGGGCTCAGGGGTGGTTATAGCAGAGTTAGGGGATGTAAAGGGAGAGAAAGGGGTGTCTGTAGGGGCCGTAAGTTATAGAAAAGGAAAAAAACAAGGGAAATAAAGGGAAAATTTGGCGGCGAAGCTGAAGAGAAATCTGTCGGCCGCGGTGGGTATTGCATGGAGAATTCCCAGTTACCGGCGGCAGAGCGGGAGGTAAGCAGTGAGAGTGCTGTCAGTGCTGCTAGTGAAGTTGACGGGGAGGAAATTTTCCACGTGCCACGACGGACAACAAGGCGTGGCTCGGGGTCGAGTAGCGCGTCTGGGAGAGGGGGAAGGCGGAACGATGGAAGCGAGAAGGTAAGGGAGAGAGAGTCGAGCACAAGTGACGGGGAGGATCTCTTGAAGAGGAAGAGAGACAGCCGAGAGAGTCCGGACAAAAGCGAATTGGAGAGTCCATTAAAAAAAAGCGTGAGAGCACGTAGGTCACCCCCCCCCCAAAAAAATGGAGGGATTGTCAGAGAAGGAGGCTATCGGGATGCTGGTAGGCGAGATCAGGGGGCTAAGAAAGGACGTGAAGGGGACTAAAGAGCAGGTGGAAGGTATGAGGGAAGAAATGAGAATTAGAGATAAGAAATGGGAAAAGGAGATGAAAGAGATAAGGGAGAGAGTAGAGGGGTTAGAGAGGGAAAGGAAAGAGAAGGAAGTTAAAATAAAGCAGATGGGAGAGGAGATCAGGCTGTGGCAGGAAAGGACGGAAAAGAGACTTGAGAAGGTGGAGGGCAGGACGGAAATGGAAGTAGGTGACGGAGGTGGGGGAAGTGAGATTAAAGGTATTTGGGAGAGGGTAGAGAATATGATAAAAGATAAAGTAGGAGAGCGTAGGAATGAAAAGGAGGAGAGGGCGGATAGGGAACGGATAAGGGCAATGGAGTTGAGAATGGAGAGAAAAGAGAAGGCAGACAGGAGAAATAATATTGTGATAAGAGGATTGAAGTTAAAGAGTGGAGAAGAAAGGGAGGGTGTGGAAGAGCTGCTACAGAGCATAGGGTGGGTTAAAGGCAGGGTAGGGAAAATTAAGTTGGAGGGGAGGAAAGAGAAGGAAGTGGCGGTTGTGGAGTTGGAGAGCTGGGAAGAAAAGTTGGGGGTAATGCGGAATAAGAGTAGGATACAGGATGCGGGAGTTTTCATAGATCACGATTTGACGAGAAAGGAAAGGGATGTACAGAGAATGCTTTATGACAGGGCGAGGAGGGAGAAGAGAGAAGGGAGATCGGCGAAGGTAGGATATAGAAAAATAAGAGTAGACGGGAAGATGTGGGTGTGGGATGAGGAGAGAGAGGTGTTGAAGGAAGTGCAGGGGGATTTGTTTCGTAGGGAGTAGGGGGGTGGGGGTAACGCAGGGTAGAGGAGTAGTGAAGGTGCTGTACTGGAACGCAGCAGGGGTAAAGAAGAAGGACGAGGAGTTCTGGCGGTATATCCAGAAATTTGATGTTGTTGGACTGGTAGAGACGTGGGTAGAAAGAAAGGAATGGGATAGAATAGAGCCAAAGCTACCAAGGGGGTATAGGTGGAGACTTCAGGAGGCGGTCAGAGTGAAGAAGAAAGGAAGGGCCAGTGGGGGAATTATAACCGGGGTTAGAGATGGATTAGAGGAAAAAGTTCATGGAGAGGAAGAGGGGGACGGAGTGCAAATGAGGGAAATAAAAATAGGAGGGATAAAGTGTAAGTTTGTGACAGTGTACAACAAGGATGGGATGGAAAGAATTAAAGAAAGAGTGGAAGACCTGCTGGGCGAAAGAGAAGAGGGTATGGTGGTACTGGGTGGGGACTTTAATGCGAGAATGGGGAGCGAAGGGGGACTTTACAGGGAAGGGGAGAGCTTCGAGAGAAAATCGAAGGATAATGTAATAAATAAGGAGGGGGAGATTCTAAGGGACTGGGTGGAGGATAGAGGGTGGGCAGTGGCGAATGGTATGGCAAATGGGGACGAAGAGGGAGAATACACATATGTAAGTAAGGTGGGGGTATCGGTGATAGATTATGTGGTCATGAATATGCAAGGATGGGAGGAGACGGAGAAATTCGCAGTAGAGGGGAGGGTGGAATCAGACCATCAGCCATTGAGTCTGTGGATAAGAGGTGAGGGTGGCGGAAGACAAGGCAGGGAAGAAGTCTCGATAGGGGAGAGGGTGACCTGGACGAGGGAGGCGGTGGATAAGTATCAAGAGGAGCTAGGAAAGGTACGCTTTGGAGGGGAGTCGGTGGAAGAGATATGGGAGGATCTGAAAGAGAAGGTGAAAGGTTGTGTGCGGAAGAAGGTATTTAGAAAGAAGAAGAAAGGAATGGTGAAGCCGTGGTGGGATAGGGAATGTAAAAAGATGAAGAGGAAGGTGAAGAGGAAGTACAAGAAGTGGAAAGAGGGTAATGCGAGAAGGGAGGAATACGTAGAAATGAGGAAGGGGTTTAGATTGGTGTGTAAGAAGAAAGAACAGGAAAAGGAGAAAGATCTGGAAGAGGAGTTAGCAAATGTTAAGACAGAAGGGGACGTCTGGAAGATAATAAATAGGTTTAGGAAGCGTAGGGTGGGGGTTAGCGAGAAGATAGGGAGTGAGGAGTGGAGAGAGTTTTCCAAAGAATCATTCCAGGGCTCGGATTCAAGGAAGAAGGATGGGGGAAGTAGAAGAACGGGGGAGGCAGAGATGGAGGAGTTGAATGACGAAGAGATAGAGAAGCAGATAAGGAAGTTGAAAAGGTCAAAAGCAGCAGGGCTGGATGGGGTAGAGAACGAAGCATGGCTGTTTAGTACACAAGAGGTTAGGGAGAGGCTGAAGGAGGTAGTGAAGAAAGTATGGAGGGGCGAGGGATTACGCTAATGAATGCGGCGTATAAGGTATACGCGATGGTGGTGGCAGAGAGACTGCGGAAGGATGTCGAGGGGAAAGGAATATTGCCGGAGACGCAGGCGGGATTTAGGGCGGGTAGGAGTACTATCGACAATATCTACGTGATGCAGCACGTGGTGGATAGAGAATTAGCGAAGAAGGGGACGAGAGTGTACGCGTTTTTTGTGGATCTCAAAGCCGCGTTTCCATCGGTGGATAGGGGGAGGTTGTGGGAGGCAATGGTGGATAGGGGAGTAGAGAGAGGCCTAATTGAAAGGGTAAGGGAGATATATGAAGAGACCAAAGACAAGGTAAGAGGAGGGGAGGGGATTTCCGAGGGATTCTGGATGGATAGGGGTCTAAGGCAAGGGTGTCCACTTAGCCCAACGCTTTTTGCGATTTTAATTGCGGATATGGAAAGTAAGCTGGAAGCCGGGGTGGTAGGACGAGTAAGGATAGGAGGGGTTAGAATTTGGTCACTAGGCCTTAAAGGAGATGATGAAGAGGTTGAGAAGATACCTGGATGAAAAGGGGTTAGAGCTGAATGCGGAAAAGTCCAAGGTTATGTTATTCAGAAAAGGAGGGGGAAGGGATAAGGGAAGGGATTGGAAGTGGAAGGGAAAGGAGGTACAGAAGGTGAAAGAGTTTGTGTACCTGGGCTTCGTGTTTCGAAGGAATGGGGGAGTGGATGGTCACATAAAAGAGAGAGTGAGGAGGGCAAATGTGGTGATGAGGCAGGTGTGGGGGTTGGGAATGAAGTTATTCGCAGATGACTATGGAAGGAGACTGAAATTGTTTGATTCACTAGTGATGAGTGTGCTATTGTATGGGGTAGAGGTGTGGGGGTGGAAGGAAAGTGAAGAGGTAAATAGAACGCAGGAGAGGTATGTAAAGTGGACCCTGGGGTTGGCAAGGAACACGCCTAATTATATTGTCAGGAGGGAGACGGGGAGAACGAGTGTAGGAATTCTAGCAGGGAGCCGGGCGTGTAAATATGAGGAGAAATTTTTGGAAGAGGGGGGAAGTAGGCTGGTTAGGGAGTGTTGGTGGGAGAAGTAGAACAGGGGAGGGGGTGGGAAGATGGAGGCGGAGAGGGAACGGTATTTTAGAATGAATGGATTGCAGATGGATGAAGTGAGAAGGATGCACGAGGAAGGAAGGAAGGTTTATGAATTGGTTAAGCAAAACAGCATGGAGAAAGAGAATACAGAAGGGGAAGAGAGAATAAGAGAGTCAAGATTTAACGGGAACTATGTGTGGATTATGCCAAGGGCGAGAGCGCAATATTTGTGTGTGAAAGGAGAGAAAGGAAGTCAGGAACTTATAGCGAGGATGAGGTGTGGGTGTATGGAGGGTTTCAATAGGTTTTGGCTCTCTCGAGAGAAGAGGATGTGTGAACTGTGCGGAAAGGGGGATGCAAGAGTGGAGCACTGGCTGGAGGAGTGCGGGGAGGTGGAAAGAAGTGAGATAAGCATGGAGGCATTGTTGCATGAAAAGGGGGAAAAAAGGGCAGTAGCATGGGTGAAGGGAGTGGTGGGTAAGATGGAGATGAAGAGAAGGAAGGAGGAAGAGGAGTGGAGAAGGAAAGATTGTAAATAGGAGAGAAAGTAGATATAAGTAAGATGTAAATATTGTAAATAGTAGATAAGTAATAGGTATTAGCTGCGAAAACAGAGGTTGGCAAGCGAGGCAATGCGAAAAAGTAGGGACATGCGAGCGAGGCGAGGTGAAGCGAGGAAGGCAAGGCGATACGAGCGTGCGGCTTAGAGATAAGGAATGGATGGATGTTAGTTTTTAAGGGTTAGTTTTAAGGAAATTCTGTAAAAAATGGATGTGTAAGCAAGTCAATTTTTTATTGTATGGGAATTCAGAAAATAAATTTGAGCAACACAATCTTTAATTATACTTAATTACGTAGAAAATTCTGAATATGAAGACGCAAATAAATACTGGGATCTGAAAGAGATGTTTTTGATGAAGTTTCATTCAAGCATTCCAAGCGCAAATAATTAATATTCGAGCGCGAAGCGCGGGATCTAAATATGCCTGAACGCGCAGCGTGAGGAAACCCATTGTCGAGCGCGAAGCGCGCGATTCAACTGACGCGCGCTCAAACTTGCGAGCTGTGCGCATTCGATTTTCCGCAATGATAATAGCATATATTTGAACTGTTCCAAAGTAAAAGACCAATTTTTGAATATAGACGATATTTGGATAGAAAAAGTTTGAATATACACTAGACTCCCTCTATAGCAGTTCCCTCTATAACAGACAAGGCGGTCCAAGGGGACGAGAGGGAGACGTTTGCAAGGTCAGCGGAGTTGCGATGTTTACGGTTCGGCGCTATAAGAAGCCACAAGCAAGAAGGAGAAGAAGAACTGTTCGCAGAGTCCCTCTATTGCATGTTTGTTGATCAAGGGTACCCCCGAGACAGCTGATATAGAGGGACTCTAGTGTATATGATTGATTTGATATTATCTACTTACGAGAAGAATCACAAAACGCCACAAGCGTGAATAGCATCGTCAAGACAAAAATCTTCATTATGAACAGTGACGCAAAGAAATGATTAAAAATAAAGTTTTCTGTATTGTAACTGAATCAATCTTGAATATTTTTTACTTGTATATATACCAACCATTATCTCATTATTGACAAAAATGCTTGTCTACGTGTAGGCCACGGTTGATCGATGAGTAAAGCACGTTTTTGTTGGCATTAGGTCAGAGTCGTAACTATCTCTTTTGGCGCCCAGCGCCAGCTGATAATTTAGCGCTCCTCCCCCCCCCAACTCACAGACACGGAAAGTGAATATAGCGCCGCAGACTAATATTTCCAAAATGTCAAGATTGATGTGGTAATCATTTTTTAGAACTTCAAAATTTATCAATTTCTTTAGATAATTTATTTGTGTATTTGCACCCTTCGCGGTCTGCGCTGAGTGCACAGACGACACCATTCTAGATACGACTCTGCATAAAATAAGGAAGTGTCTAATACTCTCTTCCATAAGAGAAGGCCCCATAGAAGAACCAATTTTGGTTTTCATCACGCAGTCTATTATACAATTTTTTCAAGAAGGCGGGATTTTTTAGATGTTCCAGTCAATCTGAAGTGAAGTATTTGAACTTCATGAAAAACTTTTTTCTAAACTGATTTACGACACTGGTCGTCAGTGTGTTTTTATATTTTCTACTACTTTTCAGTTTATTCGCTGACCTCAGTTTGAGTGAGTTTACCCTGTTGAAAGTAAACGGATTTAAACGGATAAGAATTAGCGGATTCAAACGCAAAGAAATTTTTCATCCGTTTGAATGAGCACTTTGCATCCCTTCAAGTCATGTTCTATCCTTTGTCAGATTTTAAAATCTTTATCCGTTTGAATGATTTTCAATATTCGAAGTGGAATTCAATCCGCCCCATCCGATCCAGTCCGTTCAAATCCAACTTCAAGTAAAAATATGCTGTCCATATCTATCCGTTTCAAGGAGTCTTCAATTAGTACATAATACTCTATCCACGTCTATCCTTTTGAATCTGTATTGAACTAATAATATTCTAACCTGGAGTGACAGTTTGAATAAAAAAATGCTATCCGTATGTATCTGCGGTGCAAAATATAATGCATGGATGAATATTCTATCCGTATTACATAATGATAAAAATCAAAGTAGTTGGCGGATAGGCAAGGAGTAGGTGACGGACAGAAGGATTGAAGAGGATAAGCATTGATTGGCACGGATGCCATTTCAATCCGTGATAGGTGACGAGATGGAATCAAAGTAGTACGCGGATAAAATAGAATACAGGACGAATAGGGAATTATGGATTTGATCAGATAGACAATACATTTTATGGTGGAACGATTAAAGATGATAAGATATGATCGGCACGGATTAAGATTCTATCCGTGTTGCATAACGAGAAGAATCAAGTCGGTCGTGAACAAATAAGGATAAGCTGACGGATAGAACATTGTGGATTAGAACGGATAGCCACTTCCTTCTGTGGAAAAAAAAATCATGAGGATAAGTATTGGCTAGTATGGATGAGTATTGTATCCGTACTTGATAACAAGGAAAGTCTAAGTAGGTCACGGATAGAAAAGGATAGGTTGCTGGATAGAAAATTATGGATTGAAATGGCTCGAAATATGAATATATTGCCTATCCGTTTCAATTCATAATTTTCCTATTTAAATTTGAGAAGAACGGATAAAAGGGAATAAGGAATGATTGGAACGGATTAGGATTCTATCTGCGTTACATAACCAGAAAAATCAAAGTATGTCGCGGATATACAAAAATAGGGTGACGGATAGAAAATTATGGATTAGGACGGATAGCCAATTCTTTCTGTGAAGAAATGATTAGAGGGGATAAGTAATGATTGGCACGGATAAGTATTCTATCGGTGATAGTTAACAAGGAATGTCAAAGTAGGTCACGAATATAAAAGGATAGGGTGACGGATGGGAGATTATGGATTGGAACGAATAGGCAATAGTTTTGTGAAGAACGGATTAAAGAGAATAGATAATGATTGGCACAGGTGAGTATCCTATCCATGATAGATATCAAGAAATGTCAAAGCAGGTCTCGTACAGACAAGGGTAGGGTCACGGGTGGAGATTCATGGATTAGAACGGGTAGAAAATACATTTTTTAGATATCGGGTTAAAGAGGATAAGCATTGATTGAAAAGGATAAAGTAATATTATAATAATTAATATTATCTAATATTATAAAAACGGACAGTAATACACAAAAACGGATACAGAAGGATTAAAGTGGACAAGATTATTATTCAAACGGATAGATGGATATCCACCGAATAAAAACGAATTGAACAGTATTAAAAAAGTATTCAAACGGATACTTATGGATAGATGACGGATTGAAGCGGATAAGGTTTCAATCCGTTTACTTCCAGCAGGGTATTCCAGCAGGGTTATTTTGTCTACAGGCAGGTCAAAATAAGAAAATGTAAAAGCTTCTAAATTTGCAACTAGTGATTTGAAAATATCTTAATCAACATCTAAGAATTTTTCCGATTACAGTGACATATTAATTGCTTCGAAAAGTTAAAAATTTGAAGGAGTTTAGTTGAAGAAACTTCAGCTCAATATTCAATTCAATATTGATTAGTCCTCCGAATTTTCTCTTTGATGGCCAAATTAATGTCCTTCAAATCGCAAAAATTCTTACATTCCAAGTATATTACATTCAAGTCAGTGCGTGCAGAATTATCAATTTTTAAGTTTTTAATTGACCGTTGTCCCTTGTAATTCAAGCCCTGCGATTGGTGAGGTCCTTATCTCTTATGACAAACATCTGGTCAAATTTCTGCAAACAATTTTGAGAAATAAACCAAAGGAAAGTGATAAGCATTAAACTGAGACCAAGGGGCTCATGAGAAGAGAAATAAAAAAATTATGTGTAAAAAAAAAGAGTAAAAACACTCCAATTGTTGCTCAAAGCTAGTGTCAAAATGCAGAGATTCAGACAGTCCTTCTAAACAATCTAGATGGTCGAACTGTCCTTTCAATTGTTTTTTTTACATATTCAGGAAAATTCACTTCAAGTTTAGATTGACGGTTCTCAGAGGTTTAGACTCACTATTAGGATAACCTAGTTATCCTTCCAGGATAGTCAATATGACCCTATTGTTTTTACTGATTTCGAACATCCGCGGAGGAGCAGATAAACCATCGCTGACGTTCGATTTCTGCGCGTCAATCATGCGCGTGAAAATTTGAGGGTCACCTGACCACCATGTATTCCGGGCCGGTTTGCGCTAATTGACGGTCGCGAGGTGCTAATTAATTGTCCGTTCAATAAGGTTCTGTTACCGTTCCTAGTATTCCTAGTGGTGTTTCATATTCGAATACGTCTAGAAAGTCGTGGAAAAATTCTGTTGGCGAATTAAACGATCATATTTTGTAAGAACCTATTTTACTTAAGTCATAGTTGTGACATTCCAGACTTTCAAAACTGATCTTTTTGAGGTTAATGGAAGCTTAAAGTAAATTATGATTATTTCCGTAATCACTGGTAATTCGATCATAAATCAATTCGACTTGAACTTGAATTGTATTTATCAATTTAAGAAATAAAACCTTATCTTTCAATTCTCACATACTTGAGATTCGTACGAGAATACTCGTCACGCATAATACATATGGCAGAGATAAGGTCATCATACGCGTACGTAAAGCTCATGGAGAGATGGCTCTACCGTGAAGGAAATATTCTCCAAATATTTCAAGGTATTAATTATCAAGGGCGGATCTAGAACATTTTTCGAAGAGGCGATTATGAATTTGTTTAAACTAATGTATGTGAAAGTGGGTGGGTGTCCCTCTCATGATTTGTAAGAACTTTTCAAACTGAATATGATAAGACGATAAATTCCACTTTATTTTTTTTCTCAATTATAGTATTCACATTTACAATAAATCTGAAATAAATTGAAAATTCGTCTTTTTTTGGTCAAAAATGCAACTGCTTGATTGAAAATTAATCTGTTCTGGTTGACAATTCAATTATTTTGTAGAAAATTCGCCTTTTCTGGTTTAATTCACTTGTGTTTCATTCAGAATAAAAATATTTTTTGGTTGAAATATTAACAATTACATTTTTCGTTGTAAATTTATATTTTCAGGTTCAAAATCCAACTTCTTGGTTGAAAGTAGAACTACTTTCCTGAACATTAATTTTTTTGGTCAAGGTTTCATAATTTTAGTTGGAAATGCATCTTTTGGGTTGAAATTTCAACTATTTTATGTAGAAAATTCAAACGTTTTGTAGAAAACTAATCTTTCCAACTTAAAAGTCAACTATTTGGTTGAAAATGTATATGTTTCGTTAAAAATTTCTTTTTGGGACTGAAATATAATTTTTTAAATTGAAAATTCAACTATTTGATTGAGGATTAACTGTTTTGTTGAAACTTCATATTTTCAGGTAGAAAATTCAAAAATTCTGTATAGAAAATTTGTCTATTTGTCTTGAAAATTCAATAATTTAGTAGAACATTCGACTGTTTTGTAGAAGATTCGTTTTTCTTAATTTAAATTAATTTCTTTGAATGGAAATCAACCCGTTCCATTTTTGCTTAAAAATTATTCTTTGTATTTAAAAAATTCACCTATTTGGTTCAAAATATATGTAATTTATAAGGAATTCATATTTTTGGTAGAAGACGGAAGTTTTAGCGGAAATTTTAACTATTTACTTAAAAATGGACTTTTTTGTTAAAATTTCATATTTTCGGGTCGAAAATGTTACTGTTTTATGTACAAAATTCTCTTACTTGTCTTTGAAAATTAACAATTTGGTTGAAAGTGTATGTTGTTTGTTGAAAAATCATCTTTTTTGGTGGAAAATTAATCTTTTTAGTTAAAAAGTTATTTACGAGTAAAAATCTATGTATTTTATCGAAAACTTTCTTTTATGGGTGAAAAACAAATTTTCTTAACGTCATTTAAACCATTCAATTGAAAATTAACTTTTATGTTGAAAATTCATATTTTTGGGTTGAAAATTCAACTATTTTGGATAGAAAATTCGTCTACGTTTTTCTTGAAAATTCAAATGTTTGGTGCAAAGTTCAACTATTCTGTATAAGATTCGTTTTCTACTATTTAAAATTCATTTTTTCAAATGAAAATTTAAGTTTTCTATTTATGTTCAAAAATGAATATTTTCAGTTTGAAAATAGAACTTTTTTGTTAAAAATTTGAATAATTTCGTATAAATTCATCTTTTTTGGTAGACAATTAATTTTCTTGGTTGAGGATTCAACTATTTTGTTAGAAATGTATGTATTTTGTTGAAAATTCTTTTTTTTGTAAAGAGAATCTTCTTAGTTGAAAATTCAATTATGCGGTCAGATACTGGCAGATTTTGAAAAAGTATTAAATCCCTGGACATGAGTAATAAAAAATAGTTGAGTATCTTAATTAATCCAAAATATTAAGCATCTTCAAAATATTGGCTTCATTTTTTCACCAAAAAAAATATCTTTAATATTTGACACCATTTCTAGAAAATTTTGAAAAGGGCTTTTCAGGAAAAAAGCGTAGAAAATCCTATGGGAAATGTAGAAATTTTTTAAATATTTTATTTTTATTTTTAGAAATCTTTTATATTTCTGAACACACTGTTATCCACAAGAAATCTAAAACTGCAGCCCTTCCAATTGTGAATATGTTGTCTAATACCAAGCTTTTTTCTCCATAAATTTGTACCCAATAAAAAATTTTGTTTTATGACTAGATTAAATACACTCGTAATACCGTCAAACAATTATTTTAAGGTTTGTGAAAATAGATTGATACTGTTATTCATTATCAATTTCAAGTTAAACCATACATTCAAAAAAATGAATGAAAAACTTTGAATTAAGAGTAGATTTATATTTTACAGTAATTATTTAATCACACTGACAATATTCATATTGTAGGATATCAAATTTATAGAAAAATCTGGGTATTTGTATTCAAAATATTGCAAATAGTAACAAGACATACAAAAAGTTTAACTCAAAACCAAATTGTGGAATAATTTCCTGAAATTAATTTTTTTTTCAATTATAGGGAGTCTGAAAAGTTGGATTTTTCCTGCATACAATCAAGTTTGATTTTGAAATCAAAATAAAGATGCATAATATTTTACTAATTGGAAGCTCTATCCAATTTTAACACCTTTCATTCCAAGGGCTTCAAAATTAGACACTGTTTAGAAAAAATATTCAAAATTGTAGCTTTAAATGTTCGTTTCTCTCAAATTGCAAGCCATGAAAAATTAAACAATTCTTAATCGGAGGCATTCAATCCTGAAAGAATTAAATCCTGAATAATTTTAAACTTTAGAACACGGAAACCCGAATGTTTTACCATAGAGCATTCAAAACTTTAACCGCCGAATGAGAATAAAAATTATGATCGATAGGTACATGAGGTTGATATAGAAAATCAAAATTTTCAAATCTGAAGGCAGATCTATATGCAAAAGTAGCACATAAAGATTCTGTGAATTATTATAACTAATTTGAAATAGAATAACAAATATCTTCATGGATGCAAGTTTGTTCCGTATTTTAATTCGAAATTATCGAAGCATAAAAATGGTATTTTTTAATTTGAAAATGTATAAGAAGTAAAGCAAAAATGCATGAGGATAAACATTACCCAAATAAATCCTGATGATGAATAATAATGGAAAAAATGAGATATTTGACAACATTTGTTTTCCTTATAATACTATAGATAAAAAATCATATCGAAACGAGTGCGTTTTTTGAACATTTGTGTATTTCAAAAATTGAGCATTTTTTCACTTATAGACGTTAAAAAATTTAAGAAATCTATATATATCGTACTTTTATTTTGTCCTACAGGCCCCCTTACGAGAAGGAAAATAGTTGGTTGATTGTACTAAGAAATTTAGAAGCTTTCACTTTTTCACATAGTAAACTGGTGACGCATGAAGCATAATAGTAGTTTGTATTGTTTCACTAAAGTAATTTATAATATGAAGTAAAGGGATTTTTTATCATCAGAAACACCATCATATGCTGTGCTACATAGAAGTTTCAGTCATTATTAATATTGCACGACGTATATAAACATAGCTACGCAAACTTAGTAAAAAAAAACTCATGGTAAATTCTGCTACTTCAGAATGTTTCATGTGCTCTTGCCAGAAACCTGCAAAACCCATAGTGAAAATAGATTCTATTTTATGATGCATCGTAAATTCAAGTTGATACAACTAATAGATATGCATTTCCTAAATACTTACAAGTGCTGTATTGAATAGCTTCTAGATCTATAACACATAATAATTCTAATTGCTTTAAATATGAAGTGTGGAATTTTTTGATAGCTCTTAACGCTAGCTAGGAAAGCTTATTATATTACTTTATTTTATTGTATATGAAAATGAAAATGAAAATGCTCATTCATTATTATTATTATATATTCACCTGTATTTCTTTTTTTTATTTCCAGTTATTTATTACAGTTTTCAACATATATTCTCTTATATGCACACAAATAATAATATAATTATAATGGATGCTCGAAGTATGCATGCTACAGTTATATACAGAGACGCAATGCGGCTGTAAAAGTATTACATTACCATCTTCTGCTCTTTAATGATGTTGATTTATTGCCAGTCTTTCCATACATCCACTTGAGTCTGTTGTGGGTAATGATCAGCGTAAGATCTTCTGGAATTTCTCATTCTCCGCCACTCAACGTGTCAGTGCTACAAAGCCTGATATTGTTCTCCAAGATCTGAAGACAAAGATCATTTACGTGATTGAATTCTCGGCACCTGCCGAATGTAATATCACGGCTAAGGAGGAAGAAAAACGGGGAAATATCAAGTACTTCTTTTCGAGCTGAGTAGAATCTACCAAGGATATAAAGTCCATCTTGTAGTTCTCATAATCGGCTGTCTTGGAGGCATGGAAGCTTAATTTCCTAGCCAACACAACAAAATCTCAGTTGCAAGCATCAGGTTCAGTTCATCGCGAACCGGATGTAAAAGGCTCTTCTTCTGGGATCACTTCATCTGGTCCGTCAACAGTGTTCCCCATAACATTCTACAAAGATTGGTAGCTCTAAAAAAGTATACGGTGGTGAAACTTTCATCTCCAACTGTGCCGCCTGCCACGTAAGGTCATCCGCTCCTAGAGACCGGACTCCAAAGAACAGTGTTGTACGAAGTCCCTCGCGTAAACTTACCGCTCTTGCTTACATTCTGGGATAGAAGGAGCAGGAGTGGATGACATACACGCTCCAGTTGCGTCGGAATTGGTTGCTTTGAGGAATCATGATCATAGCTTCCGCAGCCTAAAACTTCTCATAATAGTTATTACAAAGTACTTCCATAACACACACACACTCACACATGGTGAAAATTGTCCTTTAGCCCTTAGAAAATTTTGCTCAAGTGGAATCTAAAATCCCTTCAACAGTGAAGTAGGTTCGATAGAGAGAGACAGTAAGTGTGACTTCAGGGACGATTTTATGCTCCCGGGTGCACATCTGCCTAATGCAATAATACAGATAATGTAGTCTTTGTAACTGGCATAGTTCAAACTTCTGGAAACTTAATAACTTATACCAGTGAATGTATAGAACCTGTAATGAGCCTACGTCAATAAGATTTATGAAATAAAGAAGACTAACTGTAAATTTTAAAAAAATTGATGTCATTAAGAAACGAATGAATTAGGTCGGAGCATTACATGAAAATGAATTGAATGATTAAAACTAAAATTGTAATTTTTCACATTATTATATGGCAAAGAAAATAGTATGAATTCATTAAATATTAGTAATAATAAAATGTTTAAACAAGGTTGCACTTTAGATGAACTTACCTTCAGATAGAAAAGTAATCCTTTTGATAGTTTGTCACAGAATATTCCGTTTTCCTCCTCGCTTTTTTCAACACATATACAACAAAATATTCAGTTTAACTTTTCACTGTTTTGTTGAATACTGAAGTTATTGGCAAATTTGATTAATATGAACGCAAGAACTGAGTAGCATGAGGGGTGATTCACGCTGTGCACCTTTAAAGAAGCGCAAGTGATCTTTTACTATGTGGAGTTGATATGAATTCTCATTATACCTTAGCGCTTAATGTTCTTTCAACTATTCATTTTGTGCAATGGTTGATGGAAAATATTATTTGGCATTTATAGCGCAAATTGTCCTGGGACAAGGCGAATCATTTCTCTCCTGATTATTGAAAAATAATTAAAAATAACTGTATTTGTAAAGTATGTGTCCCTATGAAGCCCGCATGTAGGGTTTAACACTGCAAAATTACGTAAACCAATAAATATGTTAAAATGTTTTTTACTCCAGGGATGCTGTACATTCTACATATTGAAGCGGATGTAATATATGATTCCATGCGGAAATATTATATAAGTAGCGGGCAGAATTAACATAAGAGTCATCCGTGATGTATAAGAAATTTAAATTCAGTAATATTATAATTATAAATATATGTTTATCGCATTAAAAAATCATTGTTGTCGAAGGTTTCTATTTTTATGACAAATACGCATATGTCTGGAATTTTGGAATAAAGAATCATTTCTGGTTGGCAAGCCGAAGAATAACGCACTTCTTAACTGACATTAAAGAAAAAGGTTTAAGGAGCGAATTATTGTGACACTTTTATCTTCTATGTGAAATTGTGAAAACATGGAATCTTTTTTTTTACCGTGGATTGAGTATATTTAATAGAAAAAGCATTAATTATTCTGCGAAATCACTACAAACAAGATATTTTAATAAAAATGAAGAAGCTCAGTGGAAAATTTACGATTGCCGCCACATTTGATGGGGAAAATTCTCTACGCTGTTGTGTAATAATGCCCACATTTTGGGGAATTTTCCCCAATGTTTAGTAGGTGAAATTCCCCAAACATTCTTGTGGAATACTACCCGAAAAGTGGTGAATTTTCCCCAAGATTTGGTGGGGAAAATTCCCTACGCTGTTATGTAATAATGCCTACATTTTGGGGAAGTTTACCAAAAGTTTAGTAGGGAAAATTACCCAAAATTTGTGGAATATATTAAATAAATTTTAATTTCTAATAATTAATATTCATTAGTATTAATGAGGTTAAATGAAAACTACGATTAGTTATTTATAAGCTTTTCCAAAACTTTTTATTATATTTCAAGAAGCAACGTGATTATGTTGGTCGTTTTTAAATTTTGTACGCAAACAATTGATTTTTTGAAATACGATTTCTGTGAGAAACAAATGTGCACAATAGTTTAGGCTGGTCCCTCGTCTTTAACATTAATATTTTTTCAAACTTGCAAGCTTGCTTCTCCAAATAAACTATATGTGAACTTGATCATAACTGTTGAAATGTGAAAATCGAGGGACATAATTTTAAAGTCTATAAAAGCATAAGAAAATGTGAATCAGGCTAAGCTAACTTTATTAAGAATCGAACATTCGAAATTCAGTTACTTCTGATCGAGAGTATTAATTTATTCATAACAATTTTAAGGATCTAATTCACATTTCAATGGACACCCCGAAACACAAATTTCTTTTGAATTTACTGCAATTACATTTAAACATTTACTTCAGTAATGATAATAATCATCATATTATCAATCTCTGCTAAATCATGTCGACAATGTTGTCAATTAATGATTCTGATTTCGGATTCCGATCATTCTTGCAATTTTTACGGCCCATCTTATGTCCTTCTCCTGGATTAATGTCCCGGAGCATTCTGTAACAAAAAGTGAGAAGCAATGAGGTCATGAAGAATGCATGATATAAAGCTTTAACCACCAAATTCATTTAAATTTATTGCTTAGAACTTAAAAACAAGAACCTTAAATATCAATATTTTCCGTTTTGTTCAATTTCCATGCTGAAATTGATATTAGGGTGTATTTGATTGATGAAATCGAAGAACTTGTGTAGTTCATTTAGTCCATGTCTACAGATGATACAAGTGTGGTCAACGTAACGGCATCAAAATTCCTGTTTAAGCTTGGAATTGTTAAAGATTTTAGTTTCTAGATTTTCCATAATGATGTTGGCTATGACAGGTGGGATTGGAGATCACTTCGCTGCTCCTGAGGTTTGTTCAGAGAATTGGTTATTGAAAGAGAAGTAGGTATTATTGAGCCAGCGTTCTATCAAAGGTATGAGATTAAAATAGATACTACGTCGAAACTCACTAGGATGTCTTGGTGTTGAATGTGAATCTGTTGTATCTTTCTGATAAAGTCAAAAGAGTCTTGGACGCATGTGATAGAGTTCCCTTTGAAAGGACCAGATTGCTAGGGGTTGATCCAGATATTGTTTCGCTGTCAAGTTTTCAGTCTTTTAGAAGGGTTTTTGTTTCTCTGACTATTGTTTATGTGGGGCCTTACAAGTTTTTTATATGTATCGTCAGTAAGAAGGTCCATGATTGTGCTGTTATAGTCTTCTTTATTCATTATTACTGCAGTGTTGCCTTTGTCTGCGGGTATTATTATGATGTCTTTATTCTGATTGAGTTCTACAATTGCTGTTTTTTTCTGGTTTTGTTAAGTTTGAGGAAGGAAGCTGGGCTTGTCGTAAGATGTTGGCCGTCCTACACCGTATGTCATTCGCTTTTTTGGGTGGAAGGTTATATATTGTGGATTCCAAATCACTGATGATTTCTTCTTCCAGGTTTTTTGAGTGAGCTACTGCAAAATTATGTCCTTTAGATAAGGCTGAAATCATTTCATTGCTGCGAGGATGGTTATAAATGTTTTTACTGCGTTAGTTAATTGTGCGTACCTTACTGGAAGTAATTTGTCAAATTTTATTTTTTATTTTTGAATCAAAAAATCCTAAATCCGTTGGGATTGATCAAATGATATGTGGTCCAATGTACACCAAATGTCAAATCTGAGAGTGTCTGATAGGAAAAGGTGAAGTTTTAATAGTTTTTTGGAGATAGTGTGTAAGGCAACTTTCGTATGTTGTATTCTTTTTTTCAAGAGAAGCAAACTTGTTTTATGTAGAAATTGATTTGGATTTAGATGTACACAAATGGTTTTTCAACTTTAAGAGTTTTGGGACGATTTTATTGTCACTCCACCGTTTTAAGAAAGCTAAATATGTTATTAGCTTAGCTTGAGAAGACCTGGGCTAACTAAAAGTGTAAGTTTTAATAAGGAAACTCTCCCCGTAGAGTTCTCTAATAATAGGTTTAATGCTTTCACGTTAATTCATTATAATAATTTAAAAATTTAAAGCTTTTTTGGGTTTCAATCGTGTGCGAAACTATAAATCTTGCCGACTTTCCAGGTCAGCCCTGAAGAAGTGAACTGCAATGTTCACGAAAATTCGGCAAGATTCATAGTTTCGCAAACGATTGAAACCCGAAAAAGCTTCAAATTTTTAATTTTAAAATTACTATAATGAATTTTCCGTGTACCATTTAAAATGGATTCAATAATAACTTTTTGTAATGATCCTTGAGATAAATTTGAAAAAGGTGGTGTTGTTTACAAGATCACTTGCAAGATCTGTAAGATGACTTACGTGGCACAGACTGGCAGACTTCTTGATACAAGGATGAAGGAACACAAAAGTGATGTTCATTCGGGTTGTTGTTATAAGAGTGTTTTTGCTAGACATACAAAAGGGTTTGTTGATGTTGACCATGAGTTTGACTGGGACAATGTTGAAATTTTACAAAGTGAAGGTGATGAGAGAATTCATGGAAATGCTTTATATCAAAGAACAAAATAAATTGTCTATTAATTTGAAAACTGATTTGGATAAATTAAACAAAACTAATTCTAGTATGATCAATTACACTTAGCAATAGATTTTCATGAATCTTGACTTTCTCTTATTTCTGATGTGTTTATAACGGATTAATTAGCCTTTTGACCCACATTCAGATCTCAGGTATCGAGAAAAGAGCATCATTGTTTCATCGCTATTCCCACCTGTTCTAATTTTTCTTACCTTGACAAGGGTGCTGTATGAGCACCGAAACGTTGGTTAATATTGTAAATGCTTTCATATTGTGATCTGATAATAATAAAAATAAAAAAAGAAGAAAGAAATAAAAAAGAGAAGGAAAGGGATTTGGTTGGTTGCCTTCTAATTTTCTCTCCTATTTTTTATTTTTGTCCAAGGAAAGGAATTTTTTATTTTTAGGAATTGCAACAGGAGGATTTTGCGGTGGTTGTCCAAATTTGATCGTTGAATTCTTGTTTTATTTCCAGCAATTATATTCATTAATTTGAGTATTGGACGTAAAATCGGATTTGGAATTTGATTTCAATCTTATTTAAAGTTCTCAAATTTGAAATTTATTAATACACTTTTGCGAAAAATTATTATTCAACCCTTTTCTCAATTCGTATGGCGATCGGTTTAACAGGTTTCAGCAAAATAAGAAACCTTAATTTAATGTCCTTCACAGGCACGATGTTATCAGTTTTGATAACATATTTTCGTAGAATCGTGGCCAAAATCACTTTCATTGACATCATAGCAAATACGAGTCCTGAAAAAACACAAAATAAATTATTTTTTGCTTTCCCATAGAGGAAGCTTTGTAACGATGATAATTTTTGAACCACATTTTTTGACATATCTTGACATAATTCAACCTCAGGATTCAGAAAATAAGGGTTTTAAAAAATGTCTATTTGTGTGCCTGTGTCAGCATTTCTCTTTTTTTTGGAGGAATTTCGGTTACAAATGAAGCCCATTATTAATGAAGCTTAGAGCCGGATAAGATGAGAAGAAAATGTTCTTTTTTTTTTTTTGATTTCACATTTTTCTCAAAAAACCTTTTTTTAGATATGGATTCTGTAGCAATTTTTATTATATTTGAAGAAAAATTATATGCGTGAGGTTGAATAAAACAAATCCTTGAAAAAAAGGTTGAGGTTGTTTCTGTAAATATCGAGAAAATGAGGATAATAAATAATAGAAAATTTCAAACCAGGCTCTGCAAACCAAATTTTTCCAAGTACGGGGTGGCATTTAGTTGATATAATTCTATGCAATGTTCATAGCGCAAAAACATTTCCTTCGTCAAACATTTTTGAATGGTTGAACTTTTCGTATATTTTAGTTGAGAAAGTTAATTTTTCGCAAAGTATTAAAAATATTAGGAATATTCCAACATGAAAAGTATTGAGTTTATTTAAATTAACAATTTGATTTGTTTGATCTAGTTATAAACATGATATGACCAAATAAAGTTACGATATATAGAGATTAATAAATTTTTCTCAAGAGTGTAAGAAAAAAACTTTCTTAATTTTGGGAATATAGTAATACTGCAAGTACTAAATTTATTCTTTCTGATGAGGCAAATCAATTGATGATGATAAATTAATAATAATAAGCGGAGGCGAAATTGCTCTTTTCATTCTCTCAGACTTCTTTTACAATCCAAAATCCTCTCTTCTATCTCCTTATCCAATGAAATTTTCTTTTCCATGATAAATACAAAATACAATAAATAAAAAACAATCTTTCATGAGGAAGCACAGTAATCATGAAATGACAAAGACATTTTTCACAAATTTACTGTTTTTACTTTTGTCATTTTTTTATTCTATGGGATAGTAGTACATACTGAGTACTAGTAAAAAATCATAGGAATGCAATCGTATTATTTCTAGTATAAAAATGTCACATTCTGAGTATGCACCGAAAAAAACATATTCTAATTTTAATAATTTCCCACTAAGTTTAAGAATACTTGCAACTTAAATAGGCGCCAAGAATATATTCTTAATGTACGATGAAGGCCCTCTTCCCTTAAGTATATATATTCTAGTCTAATTGTAAGAATTTCCCACTAAGTTTAAGAATATTTGCAACTTAAATAGGCGTCAATATATTCTTAATGTACAATGGAGGCCCTCTCACATTAAGAATATATATTCTTATCTATAAGATAATCAGGTACAGTTAATCTTAGACTATAGTAAGATTTGAATACTTTTTATTTCAAAAATATTTTTGTGGTGAATAATACAATATAAATTAATATTAAAATTATTACATTGCAATTTTACGTTACACACAACACATAAATGAAAATATATAATGTATATATAGTTATAGATCTATATATATTGTATCAGTCTTATTTAATTTTATTTTATTTCACTGTAAATAACAGAAAGTTTTAGTTAATTGTTAACTGTAGGTACTGTACAACTTATACGTGACAATTACAAGAAAAGCTTCGAGAAATTGATGTAAAAAATAGCAAAGAAAACTTATATCTTTACATCCAATGCTTGAAAGTAATATAGATATTGTCATCAGCTCCTATACAAGGAAAACATGGATAGAACAACACTAAACTATACGACACTAAACAAACACTTCAAATTCGTGAAATTTCAAACTGAAATATATATTGCATTTTCAAAAAAATAGTTGAATTTTCAACCAGAAAAGATTTTCTATCCGAAGAGATGAATTTTGAACACAAAAAGACGTATTTTCGAAAAAAAATATTAATAATTTTAAACCAAACGATTTCATTAACAATGAAATAGATGAACTTTCCAGTAAAACAGACGAGTATTCTCAAAAATAGGCAATAATTCAACCAAATAGTAAAATATTCAAGCCAAAAAGACGAATTATTTCAAAAACAGTTGAATTTTCAACAAAAAAGTTACTTTTCAATCAATAAAGATGAATTTTCAACCAAGAAGGATAACTTTTCTACCATGAAAGATGAATTTTTGAACGAGAATGATGACTTCAACGAAATAGTTGAATGTTTTAAAAATAATTGGATTTTTTACAAAATAGTTCAATTTCTTAAAAAATAGTTGAATTTTCAGCAAACAAAGATTTAGTAAACAGTGGACTTGAAATCGGAAAAAATGCATTTTTAACAAAAAAGATAATTTTCAATCAAGAAAGATGAATTTTCAAGAAGATAGTAGAATTTTCAACGAAAAAGTTGAGCTTTCAACACACATGAATAGTTTTGTACCCAAAAAAATGACTTTTTAACAAAATATATACATTTTCTACCAAATGGTTGAATTTTTAACCAAAAGCTTGTATCTTGAACAAATAAGATTAATTTTCTAACAAAAAACACGACTTTCAAACAAAATACATGAATTTCCAAATTTTTTTTTCAATTTGAACGTCAAAAAGACGAACTATCTACAAAAATTTACACTTTCAACCCAAAAATATGATTTTTCAACCGAAAAGTTTAATTTTCAACCAAATAGTTCCACTGTCTACCAAACTGTTGAATTTTTAAGCTAAAAAGATGTATTTTCTACAAAACAGTAGAATTTTGAACATAAAAGTTAATTTAAAAGCAAATAGTTGACTTTTCAAATATAAAAAATTATTTTTTTGTCAAAACAGTTCACGTTTAAGTCAAATAATGGACTTTTCAACCAAAAGAGATGAATTCTCATCGAAGCATGTAGCAGTTAATATTTCAACTAAACAATTGCTTTTTCAACCAAAAAGGATACATTTTCCACCAAGAAGATTAAAATTCTAGCAA
>CAKNXH010001013.1:90015-140574 GCA_932178445.1 Andricus quercusramuli
AAAATTCTAGCAAGAAAGACGAATTTTGAACAAAATACATGAATTTTCAACCAAAAAGTTGAACTCTGAACTAAAAAAGATAAAATTTCAACCAAATAGTTAAATTTTTAACTGAAAATGATAAATGTTCAACCAAAAATGGAATAGTTTTATTAGCAGTTGAAAAAAGTTGATTTTCAACCAAACATGAAACGAATTTCCATGAATATAGTAACTTTGCAACCAAAGAGATGAATAACTTTAACTAAAAAAATAACTTGTTAACAAAATAGTTGAATTTTTGATAAAAAGATGACTTTTTTAACAACGAAGTTGCGTTTTCAACAAAATAATTACATTTTCCCAAATAATAGAATTTTTAAAAAAACAAAATGAATTCTGAAATAAAAATATAAAATAGTGGCCACTTTTTCTTTTAGGACTACACCATTGGAAACGAGATTAAACACAACAAAACGAAGCAAAAAATAACTTTAAAAGAAGTCAATCCACAAAATAACTTTTAAAAAAATCATTCTTAATACTTATATTCAAATAAGTGGACAAGCTCGACAAGTTGGTGGTCTTCTTCTAGTCACGTTTTGACTTCTTCCATTTTTCATCTGAAATCTGTCGCAGTAATTGGATAATAAATTACGAGCTCGAAGAAATGCAACCAATTCTTAGGATAAATTGCATGTGCAGAGAACGTTAATGTGAGAAAAGTTTGATGTCACATGTCAACAAATAAATAATGTAGAGAGGTTATGTCTCGGTGTGGTACGCCGGTATCCAACCTCAATGTGACATCAGACATTTCTCACTCTAACATTTTCTATAAAGAGAAGGAGATGGATGTGCACACGTGATTTATCCTTACAATTTGTTGCAATAATTACGAATGCGAAAAACTGACCGCACAAAACTGATACGCACAAAACATTGAAAAAACTGATTGAACAGAGCAAGGCGCACTATCCTTTGCGCATTTCTTCTTTCCCCACTCATATTCTCATTTTAAGAATATTTTACCCTTTGGCTAGAAGATATTCTTAAAGTAAGGATTTCGCTTACTTCATTAAGAATATTACTAAGAATATGCCTGTAAGAATATGACAATCTTAATATTAGAATATCGTTTTTTCGGTGTGTAAAGTAGAACAGGGCGAGGCAGCCAGTGGGGCGAGGCAGCGCATTTCTTCTTATTCCCACAGCGTTGATTGAAATCGCGCGCCTTTGTAATGTAAGGCCGGCTAGGTTTGTCCGCTGTACTTGCCGAAAGTTGAGTGTCGTGACTGTCGCAGTTTGCAAAAATCAGCGTCATTTGTAAAAAACTACTAGCAGAAGGAACATTTTCGCGATTTACGTTTGTTTATTCTTCGTGTATAGGTTGTGTTAAAAAAATTAAGTGAGTATTTTCCGCAGTAGAATTTTGTACTTAACACGATGGAATGGTTGGTTTTTCGATGTTCAAAATACTTTTTTTGTGTACAATTTTTTTGGAAAAAAGCACGTGTGAGGCGAGGTAGCCAACAAACGGCAGATTATGCTGAAAAGACTAAAAAGTGAATTGACTTCGGTGGCCCTTGACGAGGCCGCCCGAAGAAAGTACACACTCCTTGTGAAACCTCGGACAGCAGCAAAGAAGATGACATATTAATTTTTCCGATTTTTTCCAATTTTTTTTGGTTTTTCTTTTGAGTTCCATTATATGTCTGAGAAGACATTTAACTTCGTTTTTGGAATTGGAATTGGAATGGAAACTTCCAATGTGTTCCCTAAGGGTTTACATTTTTCTTGTATCTCTTCCCAATTCCTTTCTACACCCCCCACACACTTAATTGGAGGTGGGAGGGGGACCTACAGTTTAAGGTGGGTTCCGAACCACCAAGAGCAACAGCCTAAAGTACTTAGAGAACCCTTTTCTCTTGAGGTACCGGTCACAAGACTCTCCGAAGATGAACCTTTTGAACTTTTTGAACGGAAGTCACCCTTGCCAGCATACAAAAAACTAAGAATAAAATTTGTTGCAGGAAATTTTTTAGAGCGATAAAGTTTTGTTCAGACAACTTCGCATCTTTCAAAATAGATGAGCTTGTCATGGAATAAAATAGAAAGTTTAACCGATATTTGTGTAAAATTTATCCTGTGAAGTTAATTTTTGTTGCAGAGAATCTTTCGTCGGAAAGCCATGTGAAGTTTATCTTCTGTTTTTTCTGTGAGGCAAGTGTTCACTCCATGGGCCACCGAGGCTCTTCCAGAGTGCGCTGCGGGAATCGAACCCGCAAGCCGACAGAGTGGGTTCAAAGCCTACGCCTTAACCCCCATGACCATCTTGGACCTGATGAAGAACTTATACATTATTATAAATCTGTGCATTATATGGTTGGCTGCCTCGCCCCACGTTTTTACAGTTGAGCAAAAATATAGCGTTTCTGGAAAACGGTGGTAGAAACTGTAATGTGCAAGCTACGTCAAAATGCCACAATGTAATTTTGCAGCCAAAGAATCAAGCTTTCTAACGACGCCATATACAACTTGATATCATTTCGAACAAGTGCTCTGCACTTCAAAATGTGGCGTCCTGGCTGCCTCGCCCTGTTCTACTCTACCAGACTCTCCTATAGCTTAATATTTTATATGTAAAACTTTTACAGACCTATGCAGTTTCTTGGTCTACCACTGAAAGGCAGAAAGCTGAAAGGATGTCTTTTATCAATTTCTTCGGGCAAAAATCTGTCCGGGTCAAATTTTAATGGATTGGGCCAATATTGTTCGTCGCGGTGAAGTTGAAGTATGGCAAGAGCTGCCGAGCTACCTTTCGGTAATGTATATTCTCCTACATAGAAAATCGACAATTTAAATGTTAGAAATATATTTGATTACAAAAATGTAAGGAGATAATGATACGTACCAATATTTGAATCATCAGTTACTTTCCGTAAAAGGACAGGAGTAACGGGAAAAAGTCTAAGAGTTTCTTTAATCACTCTTTCTAAATATTCTAAATTTGGTTAATCCTTGTAATCCACAGGGTTAACTTCCGGGTCATCAGATTCAAAAATATTGTAGATTTCGTCATAAACTTTATCTTATCAATAGAATTATTCCTCAGTTCAATGTAAATATAATCAAATAAGTAGGGGATATGGCCATACACTGGATAATGTGATTTTCCTCATAATGTAAAATATATCACTGTACTCTAATAATTATTTGTGAGATGAACAATCAATCTACTTTTTGTGAACAAAAATATGCATTATTCAGCCTATACTAGTCTCCCCTACAACCCAGATTATTATCACCTGTATGTCAGGATGTAAAGCCAACATAAGTAAGGCAAAAGAAATAATTGTTGCTGTTGTGTCATGTCCCTACAAAATACAAATACTGTAGCTTATTTTAAATTTATTCATAATCTTAGTAATTTTTTATGTCATATTAAAATACCCCGAATAACAGTGTATCAACTTCCTCTCGAAGTTCTTCATCAGATAATTTTTTTCATTCTCGGACAACTTCATTAATAAATCTAAAAAGGGTTTCCTTTGTCCTAAAAATTGACCTGCAAAATTAAAATTCTTAGAATGAAAATTTTAGAGATAATTGTTCTGGAGAAAAAACGATATTCTTTTACTTGTAGTTGATTCTTTTTCTATTTTGCTCCGCCTTTCTCGAATAACCTACAAAAATATATGAATGTAATAAAGTTATTTTGGGAAAAATTTGAAACATACGTACATAATTGGTAATATTGTGCAAGTACGCAACCGACTGAAGGAACACTTTCGAAGTTTTAGTCAAATTGAAAAATATATCTGGATGTAACCAAACGTTAAATGCCCTCACACATATGGCGATAATTGCTCTGTAAAAAAAAGGAATAATAATATCTGAATTAAATTCCATTTGATACTAATACCTTTCAGATTCTTCTAAATATCGTTTTTTTTTTCTTCTTCAGAGAGCATTGATACACTCATAGCACTTTCTAAAAAAAATTTTAATTGTAAAAACTATAAGGTTTTTGTAATGCATAATATGAAATTGTCCCTACCACATATGATATTCAAAGTACAAGATGACATGTAGTGATTAACGCGAAATTCTTTTCCGTCAACTTCTGCCGACATTTCATTCGTCATAAAAGTCGCGTGTTTTTGAAATACTGGAGCGAACGATTCGAGAACTTTTAAATTGAATGCTGGTTGCATTCATTTTCGATGAACACGCCATATTGAAACTAAAGAATTATCAGCTGGTATTAAAAACTGCAAAAAGGATTTCTGATATTGTTTACAAAATATTATAGGAATTTTTCTACCTGGTGCTGTGAGCAATCCGTTCCCTACCCAATGTTTACCGAATTCATAAAAAACATCCTTTTCCAGAGCTTTCGGGCTTATAAGAATATTCTTAAAAATGAAAATTATAAATAGTGTATTTTCTTGAATAATATAGATCAAATTTTTAATCTCTTACTTTAATTTGTTCAGGATCAGAAGTGCCGATGCATATTTTAGGTCCCACTATCAATCTGAAAGGAGAGGGATAAGTCCTGAAGAGCGTCGTTATTCTGTTTATAAAATCTAAAAATAATAAAAAACTACCATAATTATTACTGAACGCAAAATTTTTGTTTTTAGTATCACTTGCACTTACAAACCACGTGAAAATAAAGAACAAGGAAAGTTTTAAATGGGTATCGAATATGCAAATACAATAGAAATCATCATTTGCCTTTCTGATTTGATTCTGAGACTTATATATAATCGTGATAAAATATCACTTACATCGGGGGTCTCCAAATAAAACGTAAGCAGATCCTATAAGTGGGTAAGACTTCGGCCCAGGAAAATGTGCTATTCTCTTTTTCAATTCTCGGTTTTCGAAAAAGTAGAAAATAGTAGAAAGTATTGCTGCAATGGCCACGAAAATATATATTAATGTCGATAACATTGTCTAAGAAAAAAAATATTTTAAGGTAGCTTTATTGAATTGAATTTCAGTACTCCTATAAATAATGGAAAATTTACCTGAACCTGTTTTAATTTTAAGGGGAAACTTTTGTTTTTGGGATTTTAGGTTTTCGTAGAAGCCAATTGAACATAAAATAATTATTAGAATAACAGATTAATAATGAGAATATTTTTCAAGTGTCAACTCATATACTGTCGGCAATGAACTAAAGATTAAAAGTAGCATCCGTTCTCATAACCAGGTTAAATAAAAGCAAATATATTCAACGAATAATTGTATCAGGTTAGAGTGGCAGAATTTCCAACTGCGTGGCGTATCCAGTGGCTTAGAGGTGGAGGGGATACACAGGAGTAAGCAAGGAGTCCGAAAGTGGTATCCGCCTTCTCTTTCCAACCTATGTATCCCCTCCACCCCTAAGCGACTGGATACGCCACGCCACTCACGTACAAGCGACGCCAGGCCGCCGAAGCTTGGTCGGCAGAACTACACTCAATGAGTACAGTTCCACCGACCAAGCTTTGGCAGCGTGGCGTCTTTTATACGTGAGTGGCGTGGCGTATCCAGTGGCTTAGAGTAGGAGGGAATACATAGTTTCCAAAGAGAAGGTGGATGATACCACTATTGGACTCCTTGCTTACTCCTGACTATCCCCTCCACCTCCAAGGCGCAAGATAGGCCGCGCCACTCACGTATAAGCGACGTCACGCCGCCGAAGCTTGGTCGGCGGAACTACACTCATTGAGCCATGCCGTGTTCCACGACCATTAGTATGCACGGACGTAGAAATTCTTGGTACATTGCATTGAGCAAGAATAAATTATATTATTAAATCTAACCATTTACATTTTCCAGGTTATTTATTTATAAGAAGAATAAAATTTTTTTTTTTCACGTCTGGGAAAATTTATAATTCAGAAATTTAGGATAGAACCTAATAAATATGACATCTTCCAGACTAATAATTTAAATTTTATTTAAAAAATATACGAATCGATGACGTTCCGGAAACGCAGCTGGCTTCCCTCGTCAGATCTTTAAAACAGTTAAAAAAATCCCTTGAAAATTTCTTTATGTGTGTGTTCCATAATTTTTTTTTATATAGTGCTGTAAATTGATTGGTATTTTTTTTATTTTTGAAATTAACTATTGTGTAAAAATGGTAAAAAAGATAAAAAATGTTTTGTGAACACTGCACATTCTCTTTCTACTTGTATATAATTATTAATATTTATATACTATATGACTCTGAAGGTAAATCTGATAATTTTGTCCATTTTGAGATATTTATAGGTATGGGGCCGTACCTAAATTACGTAACGGATAATCGACCCTCTCCAAAATCCCCCTCCCCCCTGTAACGAACCGTAACAAAATGTTTTTACCACCTCCCCCCTATTAAGTAACTTTTAGGTAAGTTCAAGTTACTTTATCCAGTTACTGTAACTAGTTGCCTGTTTTCTTTGAGCATCATAACTGTAATAAGTTAATAAAAAAAAGGAACTTACCCAACCTCGAGAGTAACATTAGTTAGAGATGTTTTATCATTATATAATAAACAAAAAAAATTGAAATTTTTTTTTATCAATCATTGATGAACTTAGGGAAGCTGGAATCATCTATGAGGAGTGTATTATCAGTATCACGATTTGTATGAACGTGCTTAGACGTCACGTGGATCGAATCTCTGCAGCATGTCGTGGGCCTCCTAGTGTTGGATTCAAGATCACCTCCGGTAGCCATTGTGACGATGATGGTAGGAGAGTTTGTGACGTTAGTGAGGCTAAAGAAGAATACGACGCAGTCAACTTGGATCTTGTACAGCGCATTGTAGAAAACGAGATACGTACAGTGTATCAAGTCACATTATCTATGCGAACAGAGATTGACTGTGAGAATAATGGACACAAGTATCTACTTACCCATAGATATTTTTTCCAAGTACGCCTGGGCGGTTCTTGTTAAAAGCAAGAGTGGATCAGATGTCACTTCAGCAATGCAATCTATACTCACTCACTCAAATATAAAATGTGGCCATAATTTAGCTTGAGAGATAAGTTCAAATGGAGAAACATTTTACCTACTCTTATCTCCAAGTATAACAATACGCATCATCGACCAATCGGTATGACGCTAAAGATGTATCTGCCGAGGATGGACAGAAACTTATGCGACGCTTTAAAAACCTTCAAAATATTCCCAGAAGAAGGTACAAGTTCAAAGATGGCGACAAAGTTTTTATCAGCAAGCACAAACACGTTTTTGAGAAAGGATACAATCCCAACTGGACAGCCGAGATATTCACTAAGAATGGAGTTATGACCACAAATCCAGTGACGTACAAGCTCAAGGAGCATCAAGAACAAACCATCGCTGGCGGATTCTATGAAGAGGAACTTTTCAAAGTTAAGCATCCAGACATATACCTTGTGGAAAGTGTAATCAAAAAATGCAGCAACAAAATATTTGTGAATTGGTTAGGTTTTAAGAATTCACACAATAGGTGGATAGATAAATCAGATATGTAATCAACTTCGTGCAATTTTCTATTCCATTTTGTGCTATGCTGTATCAAATCTGTGTCATTTTAAGTCGACGTCAAATCAATGTTGAATCAACGATGAGCGAATATTGAAACAATGATGAGCTAATGTTCTAACAATGATCAAGCAACGATAAATCAACGATGATTGAATGTTAAACAAAATTATGAAATTTATAATACTAAATCTACGCTTGTTCTAACTATCCGTAAGGTTTTTGATAAATAAAAAAAAGGAATTAATATAAATATACCTTGTTCTATTCAATATAAATCATCAATATAAATCATCGTCTATTCAATGTAAATCTTATAATTAATATCTACAATTATTTAGGGTAAACCCTATAATTCCCATTTACAGCTTGAACCTAATCTTTTACTAGAAGTTCTATCAATTCGTCGTCACTCTCACTTAAAACATCATCGACATCCGTCGCTCTGATACTATAATGCCCCCACGCGAGTGTATCTGTACTGTTTGGCAGTGAGTATCACTTATAACCGTAAGGATTGAGTGCAATCTTTTGTTGTTCAATCGTTCCGACGTTGTGCAGTCTTGATCTGATCACATAGTTCGTTCTAGATTGGATTTTCGAATTTCGCAATTCATTGTAATCTTCGAAGGTAATACTTTTCTTTACTACAGCTGTACTCACACCTTTAGCTTTTTTAACGAAGTCTTCACCAATGACGCGGATACTGTATATCTTACTCCGTAAGCCAATACATTCTGTAATTATTTCACCATTACATTCGTCTTTCATCAAACCCGAAAATTTCTTGCTGGCTTGCGGAATTCCGAAAACATTGTCTCGAGCATAGTCTGCTGTATAGGATTGCCGAATATTCTTTTGCATATCTTCTTCCATGTCGGCATGAATATCCTGACACTTCAGTTCATATATTAAACTGCCCGTATTAGTGTACAATAGGTTGCAGTTGTTACGATATTTTTTATACATGTAACCTGGGCCGTATTTAGGGTTGCGGGGGCCCCGGGCCGGTTATATTGTGGGGGCCCTCTAGCAGACTCAAGAAATGTTATTCCTCCCTGACTTCTAAAAAAAAAGGTCATCGAAGTAGCAGGCGATGCAGAAGTTTGTGCATTTTGTAGTGTTTTGTGGGGGCCCCTCAAATGTGGAGGCTCCGGGCCGCGGCCTCGACGGCCCTATTGTAAAGACGGCCCTGCATGTAACCAAAGTGAAAATCATAAATTAGGATTTTAGATACATCCAGTACTGTCAACCCCACATAAATTGGCTTATTGAAGAAAACTTCTGTCTTTTCTAATTCTATAGCCACTAGATTTTCACTGAAAATGGTGGAAGGGCTTCTGCTCCATACCTACCCTCCCACTTTGTCACGAGTTTCACGTTTACGTTCTTTCGTATGTTTTTCATTGTCTTACCAATGACTGCATTATTCGTCAATTTATAAAAGTACCTTTCGAATTCGCTTTTAGTTAGTGCTCTCTTTTCTGTTTGAAATCTATGTAACTTTTCAGCCATGTTGATTGATTTAACTTAAGTACTCTGTGAATTTTGATTAATGAAAGACTGTTTACAAGAGCCTAGAATACAGGTTTTATGAGCGGGACTACGATATTTTCCAGTAACGTGACAGTGATCGCAAACCTTTTTAATCTGTGGATGTAGGGCCTTCTGGCATATGTGGCAAGTAGTGGCTTCAACGGAAGATTCTTGTTGCTCCGGTGTTAGTTTCTGCATCGAAACTGAAGATGCTAGTATTTTCTCACTCAAACAAGTACCCGATGTCAGAAACTTCATGTTCGTGGAAAACTTCAGTGTTTTTTCTCTGTTTTTGTACTCTTCAGTTGGTATTAATAGGGACTCACAATCTGCATAAATGATGAAAGGTACTTTTTCTTCGTACTTAAAATTTTTGAATTGAATTTCAGTGTTTCCTGGTTTTGGTAGCACAACTTTACAGTCATTCACTTCTTTACAATCTTCACTATGGACAGCTAACTTCTCTGTTCTTGAAAAGTAGTGCAAGCATCGTTCACAGATATATTTTTTCCATCGTGTTTGGATAGTTGACGGCTAACTAGTCGCGAAAGATCTTTTACCCACACATAGTGGAAGTTGAAAGATTGGGTCTGCTTTCATGTTCATTGTTATCTTCATCGCTACTGTCTTCATGCAAGTATTCCTATTCAACTCGTAGGAGGTTCACATGAGTATCCTTCGCCTCTGAAGTAAGATAAAGAGGAACCACTGAAAGCCTCTACTTCTTCTCCATGCAACCGTCCACATCAATTGAGATATCGTTTTTCTTTTCAAAATTTGCTACATTCTTCAAGCCAACTGGGAATTTTATTCCAAAAAAGCTTAATTCATACCTGTACTGCTGGTAGCTGGACATACGGTTAGGTTTGAACTGATTTTTATACACTGGATGTATGACTGATAGTATAGCCAATTTGAAGCACTCGTTTTGAAAGTTTGATGTATGAGCTACCTTTCATGGGGTTTAGTTTCTTGATGTTCACTTCCAACTCCACAATAGAGTGTAGGGTCCAGCCAGAGTATTTTTCTTGACAGTCCTCCATTTCAGTGAAGATAGGATATCTCACGTTCTTGACAAACCATAACTTGAAGTTTGTGGCGACGTATATTTCTTCATTTTTTGATTTGGTGTTCTTCACATCAGGCTCCTTCTTACCAATCTCAAGATAATATGCATGAAGCACAGTGTTGATTTTGAAAGCCCTATTTCATCTGCCATTCAAGATAGAAGCAAATCTCTGACTTATTGATTTAATCGCTCTACAGAACCTTGACTTTGAGAATGTCACGGCTTACTATGAATAATTTTCAAACCATTCTACATCTCTCTAAGATTCTTCGACAAGATTGCATGAAACCTCTTCAGCAGTTTTTGTTTCCGAAGGTCATAAAATAATATACTTTTGTGAAATACAATTGAAAATCAATCTGATTTAGTAGAGAATTCAAGCATTTTGTCGAGAATTCGTTCTGTTTTTCGAAAATTAATTTTTTCAACGGAAAATCTAAATGTTTCATTGAAAATTTAAATTACGTGTTGAAAATTAACTTGAACCAAAACGAATCTTAATATTTTAAGAGAAGTTTATATCAATACGTGACGTGGCTTTAAAGATGAGAAAGGAGAGGTATAAATAAGCACAATTTTTTGGTTCAAAGTGGATTTCGTCCTCATTCTTTATTTGTACATCACACATACATTATACAATGTATACTGATCATGTTTTTCCTGCAGAAAATATTTTCTACACAGAATATTTCCTACACCGAATTTAATACTGTTATCCAATTTTGTTCTACACCAAATATTTTCTCGTTGTGTAGAACATATTTTGTGTAAAATATATTTTGTGCAGGGAAAATATTGAACGTAATATTGGTGTGTGCAATGTTTTGGGAATATCTTGAAAATAAAATAACTACTATTTAATTATGTCCACGATATATTCTGCATATAAAATATTGTTTTCAGGAAAATATAACAGTATTCAATTCAGTGTAGGAAATATTCTCTACATAAAATATTTTGTGTACGAAAAATATGGTCAGTATTCGATGTGCACAATATATTATATGTACAACATATTTGTGTAGGAACGGCTGTTAACAGTAAAAGCGACGTTCCCGCAGATGTTCAGGTATTTCGCGAAACTTTCCAGTCTTCTGATATTCTGAATGTGTTCGGAATTCACGTAACACAATATCACCTGCTTTTAGAGTAATCTCCATTGGATCTTCAAATTGATTAAACTCTGAAAAATGAAAATTACTATTAAATTAGTGAGTTAGTGGCTGAACCATGAAATTATAATATTTGAGCAATTCTCTAATAGAATATTAAAAAAAATTAGAATTCTACGTGTCCAAATGACAAGGTTCCATCTCGGAGAAACCAAATGAAAATGTGCGAACTCGCGTGGTGAACTCTGTAGCACCTTTTCATTTGTTTTCACCGAGACAAAACCTTGTCATTTAGACATGTCGAATTTTATCTCACACGAAAAAAATGTATTCGTAGAAAAGTCACGAACTTGTAGCTAGGTCTCGGATACGAGATACAAAAATGAAACATTAAATCGTTGTTTCTATGAGAAATGGATGGATAAATTTCGAAGTTTTTTAAGAACAGTTCGAATTTCCTACAAACAGTTTTGAAAAATTCAGACTTGAATATAGAAAGAAAAATTTTATTTGTGTGATTTGATTTATATTAATTTATAAACTTGTAACTCAGAGGCTTAAAACACTTGGAAGGTTGCTGACTCAACAGTTTCTAAACATAAACCAAGAGTGCGTAAAAATACGTAGCCATCGAGGCGAAACAATGTGGGTTTTTTAAAACTTCTAGCCACTCATCAAATGAGCACAATAAAATTTTTACATCGAGTTCGTCAATTCTTTCTCAAAGTTCGCAGATTATTTACGAAAATGCATCAATATCCCTTGGAGTTTTCTCGTATCCGAGACCTACCTACTAGTTCGTGACTTCCTTGAAGATAAATTTTGTCCGTGTACTAATGCCAATTAGTAGAAATTTGGACCAGTAATTTCATGATTTCGATTACTAATCAATTAATATATATTTTTTAAATAGTGTTTTAGTTTTTTAATTACTTATTAGACCACATTTATCTGTTCTGTACCACTTCCCGCTCAACCATGCTCCATATAATTTTTTGTTGCGCTCGAGTCTATCGGTCGGAAGAAATTTGGTTGTCACTGTTCTGGGGTCTGGTTGCTGTTGTTCATCTGATCCCTGACTTGATCCTTGACCTGAGCTCTGACCTTCTCATCCAAAAAAATATAATTACTCACTTTTTTACAGATTGAAAAATGTATCAACTTAGAACTACTGAATTATTCTAAATTGTGAGTCTACTCATAATTGTCCAAGAAATTAGGGGTTTCAATTTTATTTTTGAATCCCAACAATTTTTTGTTAGATGAAAAAAATCATATGATTCGAGCAATTCCGGTTAATATGAACATATGTGCCATCTGTGATCTTTTCACTCCGAGCAAACACTTTTTAAAAGGTAGAATACCATGAGAGCCTAACCCAACATTTTCGGAAATGCAATCATTGGCTCAAAAAATTTTCATGTACATCCTGACTCAATTTGTTTTCGGTAGCATGAAATAAGGGTCTAACTACGAAATTTCACTCGCAGGCCGGATAAAGATAAACAGCTGGTAACGGCCGATAAGCTTTGAAGCGGAACATAAATTATTACGTTCTTTTTAAATTGAAAATTCGATTTCCTATTACCGTCGAAAATTAAAACAAAACATGTTACTCAAGTGAAAACCAATTTTTCTCCCTAAGTTTTTTTGGAACCTAATACAATTTTCCAATCAAACTTTTCGGGTTCAGTTCAAAGTAGCACTGGTTTGTTTCAAACGCTCTTTCTCGCCTTTTGTTTATAAATTGAAAGTTTGATTTTTTGAAACGTTTTTTGTATCTTCTGTAAAGCCGTGAGAAAGAGGGCGGGTTAGGCCGTCATCGTATGCTACCTTTCTTTTTTCAAAACATCCCCGGATCCGCCCATGAAACGCTCCCCTAGCGGAACAAACGGAAAGTTCCGAAAAGAGGGAACGTTCCGATCCTTTCTGCATTGTATGTGAACTTTGCTTCTGAATTCATTCCAAATGCCTCTTATTTTGGAAGGTTTCCGACGTCTTTCTGAACTTTCTTCGATGTCTTCCACTGCGTCTACTTCTTTCTGAACCTCTCCGATTTTCTTCCGAGTAATTGTCGCAGTTTCAGAAATATCTTTTTCCGATGCTTTCCGAATTTTCTCCTGTGTCCCATTGTTCACTTCGTTCCGAATGTTTCCCATTTCTTTCCGAATAAATGCGAAAAGTAGAATATAATTTCGAATAATGTATTATGTATATTCTGTAACGAATATATCTTTCTGAGTAATGAAATTTGCCTATTTCTAGGTTTTTAGGAATCATCGTTGCTGGATTCAACACAAATCAAATGGATAACAACAATTTCAAATTCTTTGACAATGAACATAAATTATTATTACAAAAATATATATTTTTAAATTCGATTCGGAAAGAAACATTTGGAACGAGTTAACAAGCGGGACGTTCGGAAAGACTCGGAAAGTTTCGGTAAGGAGGATACCGCGACATTCGGAAAGGAATAGGAAGCAAAGTTCACATGCAATTCGGAAAGGCTCGGAAAGGAACGTCTTTGCGAACTCTTTTCGAAGCCTTTCCGAAATCTTTCCAAACCTTTCTGAGGCGGTATTTCCAAACCTCACATTTAGAAAATAAAATTAAAATAGAAATAGAATAGAAATTCTTCATGTCAAGAGTTTCAGTTTGCGCCCCCTCCTCCAAAAAAACATCGGACTATGAAAGAAAAGCTTCCAACATAAAGTTCATCAGGTTGACATCTATGACAAAATTCAACTCTCAAGCACAAATACTGTAGGAGCTATTGGGAATGGTTCAACTGCGAGATCCCATCTGGTGCCAGAAATCAGTTCTAGAAAGAGTATTTAGAATTTTATAGATGCATTTGAATTTGCATAAGAGGATTTTTACGATGTTTTGTGGAGTTTAAAGTATTTATTGGATACCAAAAGTAACTCTTTATCGAAAGCAATGTATTTTAGATGGAAATTAGATCTTATACAGTGAAAAAACACATTCTTTTAACAAACATGTTTCAAAACAAAAAAATAGTAGATGGTGCTACAAGCGGCATATAGTGTCAATTACTGACGAGCATGAACCACCTTCAACCTAAACTTCTTACTCAACGCAAATTCTCTGCAAGATTTAATTCTTTGAAGATGCATAAATATTTTAATTGATAAATGGAAAAAATCGATGTATCCCTTTTTTGGAAACCCACATTTTGATTTTTCGAGATGTTTTTTTGTGATACAAAATTTTGATTCTATGTACGCTTGTATACATGAAATATGTAGTAGTTGGTGTTTGCAGGCCTATTTTCGATACAAAAACCTCTATAGAAGACCCAGTTTGCGTTTGACACAAAAGTTTATGAGAAAATTTTTACTGAATATTCTATGTATAAAAGCGTACATAAAATTAAAAATTGTTATCACAAAAAAGAAAATTTCAAAAAATCAAGACTTGAATTTTCAAAAAAAGGGCTCGATCGATTCTTTCATTTTTCACTGAAAATATTCAGGCATCATCAGCGCACATACGTTCAGAAGAATCTAAGTTGCGATGCGCAGTTTCAGCGCGAAGGGCAGATTGGGGATGCGCAAGGCATCACATAGTTCTCTAGAGGAGTAAATGCCACATTGCTTCGCTGTGACGTCACCAATCGAGTAAAGACCAACTCAGTTTCTTCTGAAAGACGGTGTAAGTCGCAAGTTCCGGCACGGGTACTGGGGAAAAATATTTAAATATTTATTGCTTATTTCAACACATTATAAGCTTGAATAAATTTATTTTGACGCAAAAATGAACTCAAAGAAACATTCAAATTATTTATACATCAAACATGTACTATCAACTAAATCTGACCCAAAAGTTAGGGTAGAATTTCAATTTTGATTCCAATCGTCTATTATTTATATTTTCTGCATAATCTGGATCTGATGCTACGCTACACACAATAATTAGAGTTTATGTAAGCTTATAATGCATTGAATCTTACATGACATAGTAAAATAATTGTTTTCCTTTTTACAGTCTCATTGGAAAAGGTATTAGATTTCTGTAAAATATTGGGAGACCTTCTGACCCCGAAAACAGGTTTTCACGAATATGTCTGTCTGTCGCTCTGTATGTATGTATATCTGGATGGCTGTATGTATGCATATATGTCTTTGAGCATGATAGCTTCTGAAAGAATTAATATATCAGATTGGACTTTGATACTGTTCTAAATCCTTTACCATAGGGGGTAAAAATGAGAAATAATTACTACTTGACACCTTAGAAGACAAAAAAGACTTCATTTCAAAGAAACCAAAGAAAACACGTTCACAACAAAAACAATAATCCAAAAATAATAAATTTTCAAAAGATATACTCTTTCAGTGTCAAAAACTGAAGGTTAAGTTTGTTAGCCAGCTATTTTGGGAAAAAATAAAAAATTTGGAACATTTAACAAAATTTTGAGATCACTTAGATTGAAGATTTGAAAATTCTATGTGCTGCTATTTGTAGTACTCGGGAATTCGCACCATTTATATCCACGACCTTTTCTGATAAAAAGGAAAAAAATCAGAGTTATAGCATTTTCAAAATTAAAAAAAAAAAAACGAAAATGAAAATTTTAAGCCAGATAACGCACAATTTGAAAAAAAGTCAGGAGGAAGAACCGTTGCTTTTTGAAAGTTCCACAAGTTTATCATAACAAATTCTTGAATTTTCTGAAAAATCAAAATTTCACATTTTGATCGCACGAAAAATGATGCAAATTCAAAAATTAAAATTTCGGCAAACGACACAATCTACGAAAGAAATTATCAGATAAAAGTTGCTCACCCAAGAAAGTGCTATAAATCTGTCGTTATTCGTTTTGTGAAAGGATACGTAGTTTTTGTTTTGATTGTAAGAAATAACATTAAAACTTAAAAAAATTAAATTTTTGGAAAAACAACACAAGATGCAGAAAAAAATATTCGATAAAAGATGTTCACCAAAAAAAGAGATAAAAATTTATTCTTGATCACTTTTTGATAGGGAGTATAAATTTTGTTTTATTCATAAAAAACATTAAAAATAGAAGATAAAAATTTGTGGACAAGCGAGACAAGCTGAGAAAAAAGATGTGCAGGCAAAAATTGTGCACCCAAAAAAGGTGTACAAATTTTTTATAATTAATTTTTGATAGGATGCGTAGTTTTCGTTATGATCGTAAAAAATAGCATAAAAATTAAAAAAAAAAAAATTTGTGAGAAACGACACAATGCAAGACAAAAAATGTTAATGGCCAAAAGTCGTTTACACAAAACAGATCTACAAATTTTTTATTCATCATTTTTTGGTAGGATGCGTATTTTTGGTTCAAATCGTAAAAAATAACATTGAAAATAAACAATATATTTTTTAGAACAACGACACAAGCTGCAATAAAATGTTAACTAACAAAATTGTATTTTCATAGGAAGCACACTTTTTCAATTATAAAAACACGACGATAAAAATGCATTTGTTCCAATATCAACGCATATTATGAATAATAAGGATATAAATTTATCGAAATTATACATTTTTCAAGGTAGCTAAGAACGGAAGCTAGAGCGGAATAAGGAACAAATATTAAAGTTAACATGGAAAATAAAATTTGTACTTCATTCTGAAATATCTGAATAAAAAGTCCCAGACCGAGGTACACAAATAAATGTAATATACATTTGATATAACAGAGTTATGTAGAAAAACTTTACACTTTGGATCAAATCAAGTGCGAAGCACGAGACACGTAACGTGAATATGTTCGTTAAAGTTGAAGGAGTTTTAACAAAAGAGAATTCACAATCACCAAATGACAGTTGTTGATGCTTCGACCTTAAATCTTGAAAGGCCTGTATCACAAATGTGGAGGAAGTTCGAAGACTGAGCATCGGGCAGGTTTTTTTGTGTGTAAACAATTTTTATAAGAGAAATATGTTTTTTTCACTGTATAACATGGAAATTCTATTTAAAACGCTTTGTTTTGAAGGAAGGCTTATTTTTATTATTAAATCATTATTTTAAAATCTACGAAGAAATCGAAAAAAACTCTTATGCAACATTGAAATGAATCTCTAAAATTATACTTACTCTTTCTCTAGTTCTGATTTTTGCACCAGATGGCGAAATGGTCGACCACAAATTTCCAATAGGCTGTGGTTATATACTGGGTTTTCAGCGTGGCCTGCGAAACCCTAAAAAACTAGAGGTTTTGGAACAAATCTCTAATATTTGTTTCAGATTCTATTTTGGTTACCTTGTAAAAATATTCTTCTTACAAGCCTAGGGTTTGGCGTGCTCAAATAAGTTGATTCTGTAAAAAGAAATATAGGGATTTGTCATTAACGAATTTCTCCCATGAAAAAGTTGATTCAAGCAAACGTTTTTCTTAGTGTATGCAAACAATTTTTTACAAATAATTTGGAACATGTTTTGTCAATTCTAGATGATGTGCTCCTAGACAATCTTATCTGGAAATCCTCTAGATTTCCCGTAGGGATGCGCGGACATGACCGGTTTTATATAAGGGTTTCGAACGTAGACTACGAAACCCTAAAAAACTATAAGTCATGGAAAAACTTTTCATTATTTTTTCAAGATTGTATTTTAGTTTTCAAATTACCTGGTGTATCATCTGACCTTGGTGATAGTGGGTGTATTGATTCTGTGAAAAGAAATATAGAGATTTTTTATTAATGAATTTTTCCAATGAACCCACATTTAATGGTTGGATTCAAAGACATATTTTTCTTAGTGTAAGCAGGAAAAATTCCTACGAAGAATTTAGTACACGAAGTATTTGCAATTTTTTCAGTTCAGGTGGTGTCAAGAGTTTCAGATTTAAAAATTGGTAATAAAATGGGGCAAAATTTTTAGATACAAAAAGCTAAAGAGTATTTCAATACAATATGAATAAAGTCTTCTGTAATGACTGTCTAGATTAAAAGTGTTTTAAAATTGAATTTTTGCTTCACAGTTTTAAATCCATAAATAATCAAAAATTCAATTTGAAGAAAAATTCTCAAAACAATTGAACAATGTTGAAGGATTTTTGATATTGAGTAATCATGTAATGAAAACTTCATTTTATCATATTCGATTTGCAAGTTTAGTAGGGTGTGTTTTCTTTTAGAATAAATTTAGAAAGTGGCAATCTATTTGAATTTTTAAACTGATTTCCAATTTTTCACTCAGAACATTTTGTTTCAGGTATGACCATTTTTCTGTAAATCTCTAAAATTTAGGGGGTTAATTTAAACACTTGAAGTGTTTCCCCAGAATGAGATAACTGCAGCAAGTTAATTTTGTTGTTGTGTGACGTTACTGTAACGAGTTACCTCAAAGAAAAGTTACTTACCTGACCTACGAATCGGGTGTGGAGAAAATCCAGGTGGAACGTCGATCGGCGAACTTGGTTCTGTAAGTACGATTAGAAATGAATGAATTTTCAGGAGTCGATACGTTAATATTTTCATAATTTAATTTAGGCTGATTTGTTTCGATTTTTATTTTAGTGTGGACAACAAAGGAGATCGAGAATTGGAGAACTTTGGGACATTCAACACTAGAAGGACGGGCGGTGTCCTGAGGATACCTTGCGTTTTAGAAACACTGTGGTTTGGATTTGAGTCAAAATTTCGGTGAACGAGAAGGTATCAATGCCATGAGCGGAATCCCAAAATCCGCATATTCCGACACGATTTGGTCTATAAACGCCCAGGTGTCCTGAGGAAACCGACTGTCCTTCTAGGAGGGGTCGAGACCCCAGTCCTACTAGTGTTAACTCTGACTACTACTTCAAGATGAGCGGAGACAGTATTCGAATAGTGGCACTATTTCTCATGATCTTGCACTGCCGCCAACCTAACATCTATAACCTCTCCAGATCACTCATTACATATGTACGGAGAGCTTGAGTTGCTCCGGACAAGCTTGGACGTTCTACAAACTTCTTTACCTGGAGAAGAACTCTACAAGGACCCATGATACGAGAAGATTTCGTTCTTGATACCCGCTATGCGTAAGGAATTTCTATAGCTCATGCACATGCTATACCATATTATTAGTAGAGCAAGATTCTTGTACTGAGTTATCAATGAGCCTGCTGAACAATGATGTGTCAAAATCGTGTACAGAGAGTGAGGAATACAATTTGAACTTGAACAGTTTAAGGTAAGCATTAAAGAACTGTACTTGAATTCAAAACCTACGACAAAAGTAGCATCCTCAAAATCTGTCCTCCAATCATACTCGAACCTGCTTCAAGTGTTCTACTGGAAGTCCAGAGACCCGTCGACGCTACATCAACTTGGTAAGTCCTATTTCTAAGAGATCCTCTCGATCATCCCGGAGAGGACGAATCTAATTTTATTTCTAATGTCCGCGTGGAAGTATAGCCTAAGAAGTCGGCGTAAAAGGTACGCGATCCTACTTTGATCGCTCGCAACTCGTTCGAAAAAAAGAGCAGAAAATTCTGGCTAGGTACACGTTAAAGCTTCAGGTCCTTGGAATGGAGCAACATATATATTGTTGTTCTAAAAATTTGTGTACGATAGTGCTGACGTGAAACGTGCCAAGAAACAAGGTTTTGGAGGCGCTCCTTAAGGTGTCCAGAATGCAACGCAATATTCCAAATTTTGAAATATGAAATTGTTAAATAATCACAGACCGTTTTCCACAACCATGTAGTCTCTGAATAAAATAATGATAGGAAGTTGTTTTAGGGTTTGAAATGTGCAGTTTTCTAACGTGATTAGATCATTCCATCGCGAACCGGATGCAAAAGGCTGTTCTTCTGGGATCACTTCATCTGGTTCGTCAACACTGTTCTTCATAACATTCTACAAAGATAAGTAGCTTAAAAAAGTATCCAGAGGTGAAACCTTTATCTCCAACTGTCTCGTCTGCCGCGTAAGGTCATCCGCGGCTAGAGACCTGACACAAAGGAACAGTGTTGCCTGATCTTATCTCGCGTAAATTTCCAGCTCTTGCTTACCTTCTAGGAAAGAAGGAGCAGAAACATATGGCGTACACCAGGCCTGTCCAAGTAGGGGAAAACGACTTCCCTCTTCGCAGGTCCACAGGCTTCGGGGGTGGTGGCTCTCGTGAAGTTGAATGAGTAAAGGTCGCTGCTGGCGTTAAATTCCCATCTGGCAAATAAGCAGTTTTCCCCAACTTGGGCAAGCCTGGCGTACACGGTCCAGTTGCGTCGGGATTTCTTGCTTCAAGGAACCATGATCGTAGCTTCCGGAGTCTACAACTCCGGACATAATTTATCATTCTTGATTCAAAACCTAATATGAACTAAAATCATGACTGTATTTTGAGAACTGTCTGAACTCATCCGTTTGTTATGAGAAATATCGTGTGCGACAAGGGGGCGAGGCACTTTTTTAACTTGTGAACGTTTTTAGTACTCGTCTCTGACTAGCGCAACGCGCTCGTCTACGAAGTGTACTGAGATCATACACTCGCCGAAAAAGCCCCTCTTCTCCTCCTAGATGCATAATATACTATGCCAACACAGATAACATATCACGAGTCTCATATCATGAGGCGAGCTCACGATTCACAAGAGAACTAAGTCGCCCTAGGATTAATCGAACGGGCAGTCAAGGGAGGCCTCAGAAATTGTATCCAGAAATTGCGGTTCTGGCAGCAGAAGATTTGGGAGGTGAACCACTCACACTCTGCGAGGCCATGAATAGTTGAAATAAGGACGCCTGATCGAACAATGAACGCGAAGTACTCATCCCTTATCAGTAATGACATTTGGAAATTGGTCGATGAACCTAAGGATCGAAAAGTTCTTTCAACGCAAATGGGTTTCTCGAATTAAAGGAAAACCTGGATGGATATTCATATTCTTTGCATTATATTTACAAATTCTTCGCTAAACACATTTTTTGAGTTCATTTAAGCTTCTCATGCATTGAAACTTAAATGTCATAGTAAACATTTGTTTTTTCTTTAGGAAAACTTTTCTGACAGAAGTGTGTTCTTTTACTGTATGAGATTGAGATTCTATCTAGAATGCTCTGTATGTTTAAAATTGAACCTACTCTTTCTTGTTCTGATTTTGGGAATCAGATGACGAAATGGTTCCTACCATAAATAATCCAATACGATTGGTAAGCGACAGAGGAATGAATATCTGATTGTTTTCATATAAGGTTTTTCAACGTAGCCTACGAAACTCCAAAAAACTACAGGTTTTGTCAAAACTCTTTAATATTTGTTTTAAATTGTATTTTAGTTTTGAATTACCTTGTTCTAGACGGGGTCTCCTTTTTGGAGGTGGAGGAATTGAAGCTGTAAGATGAAATATAGAGATTTTTCATTAATGAATCTTTTCAATTAACCCCAAAGTTAATGGTTTGATTCGAATAAACATTTTTCTTAGTGTATACAGAAAAACTGCCTACAAAAAATTCCTTACTCAAATGATTCACATTTTTGACCATAAGTTATTGAATATTTGATTTAAAGAAACATTCTCGAAAGAATCAAAAGATGTTCGACTTGTTTTTGATATTGTGTCATCACGTAATGAAAACTCCAAGGGTTTCAGCTCAGGGCTATGAAACCCAAAAAACAAGAGTTTTCTATCAATTTTCAGTTTTACTTGCATGTAAATAATAATGAATTGTTTGAAAAATTGGTAAGTATTCGGAAACAATTTGTCTTTCCTTCCATGACTAATTTTTCGATTAAACGTAAAAAAGTACCTTTCAACCAATTGGTAGAAAAAAAATTATTCAAACAAATGTAAATTGTTAAAAAAATTACAAGCGAGTGAAAAATGTTTAAGAAAATTTTAATCATAGAATTGAAAATTATTTATAGCAGAAAAGGGAAAAGTGGAGCCCACTTGCGTCAATTTTGAAGAAGAATGTTGGAAAATTCACCAAAAGCACATGACATTCACGTTATGAAAATGCGTTTGCACAATATTGTTTTTCTGTATTGACTCTACTGAATGTTCATAAGATCACTGTGTATGTATGTGTATGTCAAAATGTACTGAACTGAACGGGCCTTACTCCCTTCAGGTCATTTGGTCATTTGGTTTTGTGAGCATATCCGCGATCATTGCGTTTGTTGGACAATAAATAAGGTTTATTATTTGTTTCTCCTTCTGGTTCTTAACGAAATAAATTTTTTTTTTCGATGTGCTTCGTTCTATGGCTAAACTTTTTGTTACAAATCATCTTCAAACTGCTTTGGATGTTCTTATAGATGACTATTGTCTCCAGCTTTTTACATAAGAAATCCTCCATAAATCTGTGAATCTATTAGGTTTCTTGGCATGCTTCCTTTAGCGCGAATTATTCAAACTCTGTTGATGAGAGAGCGACGCACGTCTGCTTGCGACATCCCCAGCTAATTGTGGCATATAAAAACTTAAACAGGTAACCACAGTTGATTTTTATGTCAATGCGGTGCTCCGATAAGTCTGCGCCTGCATAATTAATCAAACCCATTTCTTCGTTAGAGCGACCTAGCGCTAGCTCGTAATCCTTGGTACCCTTCAAGTCTCGCAAGTCTTTTTCACCTTCGTCTAGTATCATTGTCCACGTGGACAATGATATAAATTTCTTCGTTTACAATTTTCATACAAAATTTTTGCGGTTTGTTTCGGTTCATAGAGTCCCTTTTTCAGTTTGCAAACTAGTCCTTCCTCACCTGCTTTCTAGTATCCTTCTGGCTGCCTCATGTAGATAGTTTTTATTTTTAATTTTCCATTGAGCAAAGCTTTTTTGGCATCGAAATGTTTAATAACTAAATCCCCTTAACCTGCAAAGGCAAGCAACACCTTGAAAGTCGTTAGCCTCTCTATAGATGAGAGCAACCTCGTGCTACATGCCTGGCTTTGAACCTTTCAACCATTCCATCGGTGGTCTGCTCGGTTTTGAAGGCCAATTTCAGGTGACTATATTGGCGTCCTTCGGTTTCGGTACGATATCACATGCCTCGTTCTTCAATGAAGGATCAATTTCTTCATCCCTTATTTAGTGTTCCTTATCAGTCCTTGACAACGCCTCGTTTCTGCTTCTCGGATCTTCATTGAAGACAGTAGTTAGTTTTGAGATACCAATGTACCTGTCTGGTGGCATACCTTTGTTTATTCTCTCATATTTTCTGACTGCGGGGTGTCCTGCAGTGTCTTCCTGATTAGGATGATTATCTTCCTAGCTAGACTCTGTAGATGTTTCCTCTTCTTCGTTGTAATCTTGAAATTCCTTGAAATTCCTCATTTTTATCCGATCAGTTCTTTTGTCAATCAGTTGAAACGCTTTCGACTCTTCCGAATATCTAATGAATATTAATTTTGCTGCCTTTTTGTTCAACTTTCGACGTTTTTCATTTGGAAGATGCACGTACGCTTCACAGCCTAAGACCTCTGGTTTTCTGCTGTGCCATAGCTCGTACGGTGTCCTTCCTGTTGTTCTCGTAGGTCATCGATTTTGCAGAAAATTTGCTGTATTCACGCCCCCTGCCTAGGACTTTTTCTCCAAGTTAGTATCTCATAACATGCATCTCGCTATTTCCAGCAGTGGCCTATTTTTTCGTCTGACCACTCTATTCTGCTGGCACGAATATGCAGCTGTATACTGCGCTTTAATTTCTTTCTTCTTTGAATAGTCCTGTGAGCCTGTATGCCTGTACGCAGTTACCTCATCCTTGATTTCCATGACATGTACTACCGTAAATCTCGAGTAATCGTCTGTGATTGTCATGACGTACCTTTTCTTTCTAGGAGTTATTGTTCACATTGGTCCCTAAATGTTTGTGTGGATTAGGTCAAGAGTAGTCTGTGACTTTGTTGCACTTTTCTTTGGAAGAGGTTGTCTAGCCATCTTTCCCTTCACACAGCACTCGTATACCTCTCGCTTGCCACAGTTGCTTATTGTTATGCCCGTAGCCAGCATCAGCTCGGCCAAATCCTTAATTGCGTTTGGGTCTATAGCACGGAATGAGCTGATCTAAAAAGGTCTCGTAATAGAATTGTGACTTCTATTTCAGTAATCTGGATTGCAGTACTTGGTGGATGCAAATTGGTTCAACTACTCGTAACCTGTTTGCAAGGAGGAAGGATATCTGCGTTTTTATGTTTTAAGGGATACCTTCAAAGTTCGTACTTATGTATTGTCAATTTGAAATAAACAAAAAGTGCAAGAGCCTTGTCACTAGTGAATGGGATTTCCTTATCACTTTCGACTGCTGTTTCAACAGTGATCGTGTCATTTCCAATACCCTTTTTAATAATTTCACTGGCAGTTTTGTCGTCCAAGGTTTGTCAAATAGGAAACAAATAACCTTCATCTTCAGACACTGACTGTTTGATTGACTCAATTCTTCATTTCTTGGATTCGCAACATAATTTTTCGTAATTCTTCATTTTTCAAATATGTAAGGAGAAAGCCTTCGCGAATGCTGAAAAGTTTGATTCTTACCAGGTTCTATTTTGCTATGAAAACCTTTCTTTACACTTTTCTTTATCTGCACAAGATAGCTTCCATTTTATGGAAAACGCAATTTTGTTCTTGAAAAATGCCTGAGTTGATAAAAAATTTGTTAAACAATTGTTGTTGACACATTATTACGTTAGAAAACCATGTTTTACCACTAAAAATAGCCAAACAGTGCATTTGTTCATTAATTTTATTTAGACAATCATCAATTGTTATTGGATGAATAAATTTGATAATTTTGTGACATTCTCGTATAATTTTTGGCTGACTCTATAAAAAAATTGATTTATTTTAAGATAACCACCCGTTCTGGATAATTGTTTATAAAATAACAATTTACTAATTATATTTCATGAATTGAATTGAAAAACGCTTTTTGTCTACACATTGTTCATATTTAGTACAAATCAATTAACGAATCACTGCCAATCCCAAAGACTCCATTTTCTCTTACTTATTTGCTCATAACACCTCTGCTTTCTTGATTCTACGTATCTTTGATTGAATCCAGGTATTTTTCGGAAACCGATACGAAAAAAATGACCGCTGCGCGGGTACATTCTTGTTGCGCTCGTAGCGTGCGGGGTTTCGGGTTAAGTTTAAACGCGCCTATGGCGTGCGGGTAAGCTATCGTGCTTGTTGTCGTACGTTTACTGAGTGCATTTTCAGTACATCCTCTCAAATGTCATAACTATTGAAACTTAAATGAAAAACGTAACGTGAGTATAACGAGTTACCTTAAAATAGTATATTGTGCAACAAGTATGGAATGTCTACCTGCACGTGTTACAAACGATATTTTTTGCAAAAAATGCTCGAAAATATGCAATTCTTGACGCGGATAGTGAGGCTTAATGACTAAGTTTCAGGTGAGGAGGCGGGGTCTAGAGGCGGAGCCCCTCGTGAAAGTGAAGGGGGTGATACCCTCTGTGAGGGGTTTAGGGGGCAGAGCCCCCATTTAAGAAAGAAGAAAATAAAAATGAGATGAATCAAATAACTGCAAAAAGAATAAGAAAATTATATGTAAAATCAGGTTATCAACATAGCAGGTTATAAACATATTATACACATATCTATATTTGTGCAAGGATTTTGGAGGTAACACTTTTTCGATAACTGCTTCAGCTGCACTTAAAAATTTTGACGGAGTACCCGGCAAATTTTTTTCCGAATTAGTATTCATATTTATGTCGACACTAAATGATACTGGTCCGTTGCTCAAATGCATGTCATGAGCTTCATGAAAATATATTCTTCGCGCACTGTTTACGAACACGAAATCTGGCCATTTTCATGCATGATTTTCCAGAAAAAAGTTACTCACCCGACCCATTTTCGTGGGCTGGTCCGGTTGGTTGACTTGAAGATTTTGCTCTAGGGCGAACAGGCAATTTCACAAACGTTAGATCTGCAGGTGAATTGAGGGGCGAACGGCTTTCCGAGGGACTTAATTCTGTAAGAACGAATAGAAATGAATGAATTTTCAATTCCTAATACTTACGTTGCAGATTTTGCAACGCACTACATTCAATCGTAAGCATAAAATGAGTAGATTTCTAGCACTTCAGGGATCGCACGATGCTTCACGGCTTGATACGTTAATATTCTCATAACTGAATTTAGGCTACAAGGATCCTATACGTGAGGTATCTCTATAGCTCCGGTCCGTACTACATACCATATCATACTGTTAGTAGAGCAAGATTCAAACTTAAACATTTAAAGGCGAGCAATAAAACGCTGTACTTGAATATTAATCCTACGACAAAGGTAGCTTTCCCAAAATTTGTCCTCTAATCATAGTCAAACCTCCCTCATGCGTCCCCCTGGAAGTAACCAAAGCCGCGTGGACGCAACGTCGACTTATAGAGTCTCATTCTGAACAGACCTTCTGTACATCCCGAGGAGAGGGGATTCAATTTGATTCTCAATATCCATGTTGGATTCATTTAGTCCTCAACTATATGTGGGGTACTTATGGTTATTGACTCTTCACGGAGATTCATTTATTGAGCGCACGCGCATGGGTACAATATAGTTCTAGTTGGTCTTGTTGCCGCAAGCTGTCGGCAGAAATCCGTGCCTACGATCTGATATTGATTATCCCTTTATTCCTATATTTCCAAGTTTAATTTTTGCATATTGACCTGTGTAATTTGTCTTGAATTATACTTTCACTAAACGCGATACAATTCAACTAAAATGCTTACCAATGATTAGCGATGGGCTCAATAATCAACGTTGCGTATGCATCTAGTTCGATTTTGTGAAGTTTCAGTTTACCCAGCAGGCCACGAGGTTTTTCACGACTTGTTGTATTCGAATATATTGCTATTATTTAAAATTTACAATTGTAAATTGCCTTTTCAATCTTTTCATGTGAATTATTGTTCCTTTGATTTTGAAATGTATATTGCCCTTTCTCTTCTCGCACTCCAAAACTGGACCAAGAATATTTTAGTTGCTCTCTGAAATTGTCGCAAACCAAGTTAGTCGATTCACAAATTATTACCCGAATATTGTAATTTTCAAACCCCCCACATGCTTTTACAAAATCAATTAGTCGTTCCGAAACTAATTCGAATTTCTCGAGAGTACAATATTCAGTAATCTTTGATTCGAAATATTTGTGAATTGGACATTTACGCTGTTTATTTAAAAAAATTTATCGAATCACACTGATTTTGTTCACTGGGAATAATTCCGGGTTTTCCTCTCGACGGGCCTGCATATAGGGGCTCGTCATTATCACCCCCCGGGCTCAGTTTTCCTCTCTACGTCCCTGCACAGTGGTAATACTTAAATCAGAGTTAGGAAGATATATTAGCGTGTACATGAATGTATTTACTTTCAAGTATGTATATTTGCGTATGTGAGTTTACCGTGTGTCTTTTAATAAACGACATCTAATCATGTGTATTATCGCTTATTTCTTTACTCTTGATGAATACCTATTTTTAAGTTCAATCGACAAGTACATCGTTGTCATATTTTGATCGCAATATATGTATTAGCTGTTACTCACAGGGCTATCTAGCCGTAGGAACTTCTCATGAATAAATACAAATACAAAACAAGTTAGCACGTTTTATATTACTGACACGAATAGGGGGTTAAGGCAATGGTGTCCACTTAGCCTAACGCTTTTTGCGATTTTAATTGCGGATATGGGAAGTAAGCTGGGGGCCGGGGTGGTAGGAGGAGCAGCATAGGAGGGGTTAGAATTTGGTCACTAGCGTATGCAGATGACATAGTGTTGCTGGCAAGCATCGAGGAGGCCTTAAAGGAGATGATAAAGAGGAAGAGAAGATACCTGGATAAAAAATGGTTAGAGCTGAATGCGTAAAAGTTCAAGGTGTTCAGAAAAGGAGGGGGAAGGGATAAGGGAAGGGAGTGGAAGTGGAAGGGAAAGGAGGTGCAGAAGGTGAAAGAGTTTGTGTACCTGGGCTTCGTGTTTCGAAGGAATGGGGGAGTGGATGGTCACATAAAAGAGAGAGTGAGGAGGGCAAATGTGGTGATGAGGCAGGTGTGGGGGTTGGGAAAGAAGGTATTTGCAGATGATTTTGGAAGGAGACTGAAATTGTTTGATTCACTAGTGATGAGTGTGCTACTGTATGGGGTAGAGGTGTGGGGGTGGAAGAAAAGTGAAGAGGTAAATAGAACGCAGGAGAGGTAGGGGAAACCTCCCTACAGTAGATAATGATTTACAGTAGATAATCTTAATTAACTGGAAAACTGACAACAAATGTTCATTACATTTGTTAGCATAACGTTTCAGCAAGGATACTATATCCTCTGACGAACTTTTATTGAAATTTCATAATTAATTAATGCGTGAGAGCAAAAAATTTATTTTTAACCTGAAAAAAAATTTCACCTATTCTTTATTCATACTTTTTAACTTAATGAAACATTTTCATGACATGTTAATACATTAGAATCAAAGCTTGAAGTTTAATGAACAATATTTATAAATACAAAGTGTTTTTTCTTCAATATTTATAAATATCTAAGGGCATTTCATTGAATATTACATTTTCCAACAGTAGATAACCAACAGTAGATAATCGGAAAATTACAAGAAATGTCTCTGTCAAAATTGGCAGCTCTGCGACTGTCTCGCAGTTGTTTTAAATTAAAGGTTGTGTTTGTTTGTTTATTTTGATTTGTGAAGTTTTTAAATTTAAATTATTTCAAATGATAAAGTAAGAAAATAATGTAAATTATTATTTATTAAAAAGCTCATAAATTTTAATTGTGTTTTAAGGAGCCTTTCGGAAAAGGTATAATTTTTTGGATTAAGGTACGTACAAAAACTGCACTTTTCTGTCATCGCAATTCAGGTTAAATTGTATGAAGATTAAACATCTTGTACCAATCGCACCAACCTTACGAAATATCAGAGATAAAAAAATGTCAATAATTTAAACTTTTGCGTTTTTTGTAAAATTATCGTAGTTTCAAGTATTATTTACTCAATGAATTGATTTTAATTGTAAGTATACTAATAATAAATTATAATTATCCAGAATTGAGTATTCTAACTTGCCCAGGAGCAATACCAGAAACGATTATCTATTGATGGACAAAGGTGTCAAAATCGTACCATTGACCAGGTCTAATAAAAAAGTTTAATACAGCTAATTGATTAATTTCATGATATTTTTTTCTATAAGAATACTTAATTAAATATGTAAGCTTTATTTAACAATGATCATCTTTCTTTAATTTTGGAAACTGATGCAGTTAAATGCTGTTGATTTTTTCCCTATCTACTGTAGGGTGGTCTCCCCTATGTGAAGTGGACCATGGGGTTGTCAAGGAACACGCCTAATTATATTGTCAAGAGGGAGGCGGGGAGAACGAGTGTAGGAATTCTAGCAGAGAGCCGGGCGTGTAAATATGAGGAGAAATTTTTGGAAGAGGCGGAAGTAGGCTGGTTAGGGAGTGTTGGTGGGAGAAGGAGAACAGGGGAGGGGGTGGGAAGCTGTAGGCTGAGAGGGAAAGGTATTTTAAAATGAATGGACTGCAGATGGATGAAGTGAGAAGGATGCACGAGGAAAGAAGGAAGGTTTATGACTTGGTTAAGCAAAACGGCATGGAGAGAGAGAAGACAGAAGGGGAAGAGAGAATGAGAGAGTCAAGATTTAACGGAGACTATGTGTGGATTATGCCAAGGGCAAGAGCGCAATATTTATGTGAGAGAGGAGAGAAAGGAAGTCAGGAGCTTATAGCGAGGATGAGGTGTGGGTGTATGGAGGGTTTCAATAGATTCTGGCTCTCTCGGGAGAAGAGGATGTGTGAACTGTGTGGAAAGGGGGATGCAAGAGTGGAGCACTGGTTGGAGGAGTGCGTGGAGGTGGAAAGAAGTGAGATGAGCATGGAGGTATTGTTGCATGAAAAGGGGGAAAAAAGGGCAGTAGCATGGATGAAGGGAGTGTTCGGTAAGATGGTGATGAAGAAAATGAAGGAGGAAAAGGAATGGAGACGGAAAGATTGTAAATAGGAGGCAAAGTAGAAATAAGTAACATGTAAATATTGTAAATAGTAGATAAGTAGTAGATATTAGAGCGAAAACAGAGGTTGGCAAGCGAGGCAATGCGAAAAAGTAGGGACATGCGAGCGAGGCGAAGCGAGGAAGGCTAGGAAATAAGAGCGTGCGGCTTAGAGATAACGAATGGATGGATGTTAGTTTTTAAGGGATAGTTTTAAGAAAATTCTGTAAAAATGGTTGTTCAAGCAAGTCTATTTTTTAAGGCCAGCAGGCTGAAAAATAAACGTCTATCTATCTATATTACTGACAAGACAAGAAGTATATCTATGTATAGTAGGTTTGTATCGAACATCGAAAATGGCGACTTTCGTAACCTGCGAAGCCGGGAAAACACTCGGCAAACACTCGGGTTTGTAATAAAAGGTTTGGAAACTCTAGGGTTTGTAAAGTAGTTTCGTGCCAGCTTTGCAGGCAACAAAAGCCGCCATTTTCGATGTTCTTTTTGTGAAAAATAGCCTACGTAACATCGGGCAGAAGCCTCGCAAACGCCAACTCACATGCTCCTTTGTATTTGCTCGATTTCACCCCCTGTCAAGTAATCTACTATTTTTTAGTGCGGACTGAGCACGTCGAAAGTCGTCGAAAGACGACCTCAAATTGGGCATAAGTTCGGTTAGAATCACTTTGCACAGTTGGAAAAAAATTTCATTACAAGTTATGATGAAGAATAGTAACAGTAGACGCAACAAGTTTGAATTCAAACTTGTTTTATGACAAATCATTTTATAACAAGTAATGAGGCGCATTATTCGGTGAATGAATAATTATGCAGCAAGATGAAATACATATGCAGTGAATATAGAAGATATCTGGATGAAAGATTGTTTAATATATTAATTATTTGGTATTATTATATTGTACTTACGAACTGAATCAATCAACATCACAAACAAGAAGAGCAGCATTAGAACAGCAATCTTCATTTTGCACAAAGACACAGAGGAATAGGTTTGAAAAGAATTCTCGTATTGTAACTGAATGGATCTTGAATATTTTTTACTTGTATATATACTGGTTATTATCTTCTTATTGTTGACTAAATTGCTCATTTGTTAGATAGGATTTTCCTACCACCACTGGTCTCTATTCATTTATCTTCACTGAAGCGACCGCCATCTTAAGTTACTGGAGCTGAGCAGAAGAAAGTGGCGGTGGATCTTAAACATGTTGCCTTTGAGTCGATTTCCCCTCGCTGGGCAAACGTGGACTACCTGTAGGCCATGGATTGGCGTTGCGTTGAACGTATTTTGTTTGCTATTAAATAGAACAACTTCAATTGTGTACGAATAGCTCAGTTGGAACGAACAGAACACCTCTCCCTTTTTCAGCTCCATCAGTCAAGTTTCCAAGATTTTTGAGTTTCGTTCTAAAGAGCTGGAGGGGTCATTTACAAAATACGTGGTACTTTCAGGGATAGGGAGGGGGTCCTTCAAGGCACAATTCACCATGTTAAGAACAATGGAAAACATATCGCGCAGGAGGGGGGGGGGGCAACTCAACTGAAATATGTATCATGTATTCTTTGAATGACGCCTGACGTTTATAGTAGGAAAATTAATACAATTTTTTTTCTATTTTTCAAATGCTACTCCCTAAATTTCTTCCTTTTTGTGGAAAATACAGCTATAAATTTCCTTAGTAGAAACAAATCATTCCATAGTAAGACCAATTCTTCAGCATTCGTTTATGATACATAAATAATGGAATAGAGAAATATTATCCAATACATGGATTCTATGTCATTGTTTCCGTAGAATAGAATGACGCTATGAGTTTCACCGTAATTCACACATTTAAGCATATTATTCAAATAGCCAAAGCTTCGGTAGAGATAACGTTGTATCTATCACCGTTTATACCCGAAATCAGTTAAAACTAGTTTTAACTAGTTGAAACGCGAAAAAACGAAGAAATTTTAAATTTCATCTGATTCCGTGTATTAACTGAAAATATTGTTCAAAACTAGATTCACCCAATTGTGCTTTCGTAGAACTAGTTTCACCGGCAGTATTCAGTGAACCCCCGAAATACTGAGTTTGCGGTGACTATATACAGAAGAGTGATTGGTCACATCTCGAACCACACTGAATACTACAGGTTAAAGTACTTCTCTCAAAAGCACAATTGGGTGAATCTAGTTTCAACAGATATTCTTAGTTAAAACACGAAATTAGATAGAATTAAAAAAATCTGCGGGTTTTCACAAAAGGACTTGGTTACTCCGCGTTTTGACTAGTTAAAACTAGTTTGAACTGAATTTGGATTACAACGGTAACGTATCCACAATAATATTTTGAAGGAAAACTTTTTTCATAGTATTGTAAAAGATTCTTGCCCAAGGACCTTCTTATCTCATTAGTAGTAAGATTATAATATTTCCAATGAGAAACTATGTAAAATAAAAGACTATTTTAAAAAGTGCTCACTGTTTGAACAAAGACTCGAGCGAAACAGATCTTCTTATCGAACCTTATCACTGCCGAGGCTTCTATTTTTATTTCAACAACTGAAAAATCAGATTCTTTTTTATGCCAAGTAATCTTTTCATGAAATGCTTTACGTCAGTTTCATCAGTAATAATTTTTTGAGTTTTTTTACCACTGAATTGCGGCGCAAATGCGTTCATATGCATCGCCAATAACAAATTCGGCGTCACAAAACCCCTTTAGAAAACTGTAGATACAATGACCTTGAAGGATTCCAAATGCACTTCAATGAGCTATTAAGTGAAATTGGTGCCACAATGACAACTGAGTTATCAGCAAACAAATGGGAGGAAGGCTCGCCTGATTTTTCTAAAATAAAATCGAAAATTACGGAAAGAACGGGATACGTCTTTAAATGGGCTTATACACGCCACCAAATTTGGATGAAAATCTTGAAAATTGGATACGATATGGAGGTTTTAACATTTTGCGGTGTGATGGGCAAATAAAAAGAATCGTTCAATCTTCACTCAGAGAAATGTCATCTTGTGACATAAGGATGTTTCTTGACGTGCATGGAATGTCCTCTTAAATTTGAGGTTGAGAGGATTTTCATTTGTCTTAACAGGAATCCTTTTGCAGCAGAAATTTTCCTTATGCGACGAACTTCACCTACTTTTGCAGCCAAATAATTCTGCTTGTGTGAAACATGTATTCACATCGTTCAAAACAAAACAGGCAAGAGGACGATGCTTTTGATTCAAGACAACTTTTACTCTGAATATTCAAACTGTCTTCCTTCCGGAACAACCTCAAAAGCAATGATATGCACCTCAAGATTTTTCTGTATATCTAAGAAATCAACCAAGATATGGTGGTCATAACACTTCCAAAAGTGATAAAAATACTAATATTTTTTTTCAATCATAAAATGACCTGCACTCTTTTCGATACATCTTCAAGTGCGCTCATATATGTGCCATAAGGGGAGACTTACATTCTAGCAAAAGAAAGAATAAGGAAGAGAATGGATAAAGTGGAAGTTGGTAATGAAATACGGTCAGAACACTTCCCGCTAATAGCGACATTGAAATGCTCAGGATGGAAGCGTCATAGGGGAAAAAGAGAAAGAACTGGCGAAATGGAAGTAAAAATGGGCAGATGGGGGGAGGTTAAATTGAGATAATTCAAAGAAAGAATAGAGAACGAGGAGTTTAGAGGACTGGATGGGGGAGACGAGGACCAGCTCCTTGAAAACCTAAAAGAACTAACAGAGAGGATAGAAGAAGAGGTAAGGCCAAGAGAAGAGGAGGGAATGAAGAGGGGATGGTGGGACGCAGAATGCAAGGAGAGTAAAGATAGAGTGAGGGAAAATGTACAAAAGTGGAGAAAGGGGGAGAAAGGAGAACAGGAATATAAAAGGAGAAAGAGAGAACATGAAAGATTGTTAAGTAATAAAAGGCAGTTAGAGAAAACTAGGTATATGGAAGAGGTAGAAAAATCAATCAGGGAAGGGGTTGAATGAGAGGTAATTAATCGGGAACGAGAAGGAAGGAAGGGCATCAATGAGGAAATCGAGATGGATGAGTGGACCCGTACTTTGAGCGATTGCTGGGAGAAAGGAAGGTGGCAGAGGATGGGCTTCAGGAAAAAGATCGCAGCAGTAGACAACATATACGTACTGGTTTATCTGGAATCTGCAATATGAACTTAGGGAGGAAGAAGGGAAGTTAGTGTCCTTATTTGTAGACTTAAAAGCGGCATTGGGAAACGGTCTTGGGAAATTGCAAGGTATATTCCTTAGCGTATGCAGACGATATAGTCTTACGAGCGGAGGACGAGAGAAAGATGAGTCTCATGATAAGAGTGTTTGAGGAGTATGTGGGAATTGAAGACTTAACAATAAATGTAAATAAGACGAAGGTGATGATTTTTAGGAAGAAAGGGACAAAGATAAAATATGAAGGGAAGATGTACGGGGAGAAAGTGCAACATGTCGACGAATTTAGTTACCTAGACTTCTGGCTTGAGTCGAAAGGAGGAGATGGACGAGAGGGTGAAAAGATGACTGGAAGATGAGACTGTGGAAGTTTAGTGAGTTGGTGATGTCAATCCTAAGTTACGGAGTAGAGATTTGGGGATGAAAGGAGCACAAGAGGATGGAAAGTATGCAGGAGAGATGCTTGAGATGGGTAATGGAGTGAGCTGGAGCTGTCCAAGGTATATGTTGAGGGAGGAACTAAGTAGGGGTAAAATGGTTATTAGACAAATGAAGAGAGCATGGAACCTTGAGGAGAAATCGAGGAGGGAGGAGGGAAGCAGGATAGCACAATCGTGTCTACGGGAAGTAGTGAACAAAGAGAATAGGGATAACACAGAAGAATCAAGGTGAGAGGAAGAGAGACAACAGAGGAGGAGAGAAAGTGATATAAGAGCAGATGTCAGAGTATGGCAATAGTTAGAGAATGAACTGATAATTAAGGAGGGGGAGGGAAGATGAAAAAATCATGGAATCTAAGTATAACAGGTAGTATAAGGTAGTAAAGGCTGAAGGAGGACCAGAATATTTAGGAAAGGTTAAAAAGGAGAGTAAATGAAACCACGTTATGCGATTTAGGATGGAAGAAGGAATGAGGGAGTGTAGGCTAAAAAAATAGAATTACTGAGGAGAAAGTTAAATTTTCAACGAAAAAGTTGAAGAAAAAAAAACACTGATAAAAGATGACTTTTCTACCGTGAAAGATGAATTTTACAAAAGCACAAATTTTTATTTAAAAAGTTGAATTTTCCACCAAAAATTAATACTTTAACAACATAGTGAAATTTTCAACAAAATAATTAATTTTTCAGACATGAATTGTCTACCAAATAGTTCTATTTTCAAATTATAAAGAGAAATTTTTAAACCAAAAATGGAATTGTCAAATTTTCAGATAAAATAATGATTTTTTGGCGAAAATAAAATTTCAGCAAACTAGTTATAAATAAATAAAATCAACTTTTCAACAAAATACATGAATTTTCTACAAACCAGATGAATTTGAACCCAAAAATTTGAGTTTTTGAGATAAAAGTTAATTTATAACGAAATAGTTGAATTATCAACTACAATATTATGGATCTTCAACCAAAAAGGAAGGCAGTTGAACTTCCAACCAAGCAGTTGAATTTCATTCAACCAAGCAGATGAATTCTTGAAGAAACGTCTTATAGTTGATATTTCAACCATGAATGATTTTAACTAAAATAAAATACAGTTGAATATAACCAAAAATACTAATTTTCAACAAAACAGAGGGCTACTTAGCCCTAGGGACTTTCGCAATAAATAATAAATAACAAATAACAAAATGGATGAATTGTCAACTAAAAAAGATGAATTTTCAAATTAAATTATTAATCTTCACAAACAATGAAATTAATTTTTAACGAAAGCATTCAACCAAGTAGTTTGATTTTCGACTAGGATGATGCATTTCTAATCAAGAAGATTAATTTTCTAAGAAAAAAATATATATTCCAACAAATTACGTGAATTTTCATTCAAATAGTTGAATCTTCAACTAGAAAAGATAATTTTTTAAATTAAAAGAACGCATTTTCAACCATATAATAATATTTTCAACCAAAGATAAATCAACGAAAGTGATAAATCCTCGGAATTCATAGTGTGTTGTACAAATGTAAAAAAAAAAAAAGAATCCAATGGTCTCATATGGACTGTAAACATTAAACCAATAGTACAAATTATTTTTCAATAAAGTTAAAAGTATTTTTTAAAATTTTCATATTTGAAGCAAATTCAGATTAAAATCCGGACAAGTGTTGATACACAAGTGTTGTATGTAAAACAAATAATAATTAACAAATAATAAAACGTAGACTTTGTTGAAATTCTGTCTCAAAATCGTAGAACTTTGTATCGGAATGACCTACAGGAATATATTTTTTTAATTGAAGAAAAAAACTTTCCGAATATAGAAAAATTATGGAGAAAGTCAAAAAAAAAATTGTGACCTTGAAAATCTGTGTTGAAGATGGAATTTTTGGCAGAAAAAATCGTTTATTGAATATCAAAAACGCTTCGATTCGACATTTCATGTGCTATACAAGTCGTTACATAGATTTTTGCATGCCTAATCCGAATCTGACATGTAAATCGTTGTAAGACAAAATCCAAAATGGCGGAACCAATATGGCAGACTAAAATTGTGAAACGAAATTGATTTGACTAAAATTTGCTAAAAGGTGGTTTTTCAGGTCGCTGATTACAAATCCAAGGTCAAAATTGAAAAATTCGAAATGGCGGATCCAATATGGCGGACCAAATTTGTAAAAGGAAACCAATCTGACTAAAGAATGCTACTCGGGGTTTTTTCGAGCCGCTGATTTTGAATCCAGGGTCAAAATAAAGAAATTCATACTGGCGGATCCAACATGGCGGACCAAAATTGTAAAAGGCAACCGATTTGACTAACATTTACTACAAGAAGGTTTTTCGGGTCGCTGATTTCAAATTCAGTGTCAAAATTGAAAAATTTGAAATGGCGGATCCAATATGGTGGACCAAAATTATAGAACAAAATTTATTCGACTTAAAATAGCCTATCGGAGGGTTTGCAGGTGGCTGGTTTAAAATACAGAGTCAAAATTCCAGAATTAAAAAAAACGGTCAAATCTGTTGTTTTTTTGCACAATTTTGCTCCACCAGTTTGAATTTTTCAATTCTGACAACGGATTTGAAATGAGCGACCCGGAGAGCCCCCTTGTAGAAAATTTTAGTCAAATCGGTTTCCTTTTACAATTTTTGTCCGCCATATTGGATCCGCCAATTTGAATTTTTCAAATGTTGAATGTTCTACGATTCTACGATTTTGAGACAGAATTTCAAAAAAGGTCCATTGTACGCCCGTCCGAAAAATAATAATTTATTATTGCATAGAGTGGAGTAAAGAAATTTGTTTGAAACAAACATTAAAAAAAAAAGTTTGAATAAAAATTGGAGAAAAACATTTTTTGAAAAAAAAAAATTTATAAGAGTGCGAGGTTATTGCGTATTATGAACGGTTCTATTTGTGGAATTTTAAACTTATCTGATTAAATAACTGCTTCGTCAGAAATTATTTCGAGACACAAATAAGAAAGAAATTACAATAACGAAAATCCTCGAACTTGCAAAATAATTTAAATCATCAGAACCAAACGACCAAATGTGGACGTCTAAGAGGTGACCTTTAAATTCCATTCCTACTTTTAATTTTCTCTGGTCTTCCTTTTTCCCATCTTTTCTAATGTTTACACAAAAAATATTTATGAAAATGTACCAACGTTTCGGTATTTATACAATACCTTTTTCAAGACAACAAATATAAAAAAAAATTGTGAACATTTCGAAACCCATTATAAATCTAAGGTGTTCTCTTCAGAAGCACGCTACGATTAGTAAATCTTAAAAAATCGGAAACAATCAACGAATTGAAACGTTACAAATTAAAAATTTTAAATGTCTTCAAAATAGAACTACTCTAAAAATGATCCAAATTCACCAAAGTATGATGTTATTGGAAATTATCTAATTTACAAATAATTATTTACATAAATTAAAAAAATCCCGGCTTTTTCCAAATTTCTCGGTCCAGGGGTCCCCCAAATTTAATTATTATTAAATATTTTTAACTGTTCTGCATATATGTTATGAAGATTTTCGAAATTTATTGTTTTTTCGTTACAACTGAAGTCATGTGCCATACATGAAACTGAAAAGATTTTATTTGAAAGTTAACTGTGTCTCAAAAAATATCATTTTTTAATAATAATCCGAGATTTTTTGTTTATATATTATATTCAATTTAATTATGAAAATTCAGTGACAGATTCAACTTTCAACCAAGTAATTAAATTACCAACCAGAAAAGACAAATACAGAGCAGACACCATCAAGGAACTACAAAATTGGGTGCATAAAAATGCAACCCTTTCAAAACTTAAAAATCAAAACAGATTTGTACTCCGTTAAAAATCTAGAAGATTTTTACCAGTGAATGTTATAAACTTTGATTCTAAAATTTATTTTATACGTCTAATTTGCGTGAGATCTTATAAAAAAGTTTGCTTTAATTTCAAAATTAAAACACTGAAGATCGGAATCACCCGATTTGAAACATAACATTAGAAAACTCACTCGCAATATTTGTAACTTTGAAGAAACTCAAAATTTGAATGGCTTATCGAAACGTATAATAATTGCAATAAAAAAAAACCAAACAAAAAATGGCTGATCAACCTCACCGAAAAACAAATTCCAGATAATATCGGATATTTTTTAAATTTGGGAAGAAAGTTTTGTACTATGCCGATGTAAATTCGCACAAAGTGAAAATTGTTTCCAATCATCACGTGTATATCTGCGTCAGTATATAATCTAAAATTTGCAAGAAAAGGACAGTGCATGTATCAGAAATCGGGACGGCTTCAATAATCGTGAAACTTGGATATAATCTAAATATATTTGAAAAAATATGTTGGAATTAACATTTAATGATAAAACCCATTTTTTCGCATTCTATAATATCAAGTGGATTTTTAATTAATTAAAGGAAGATAAAAAATGAGAAAATTGGTGACTAAGAGCGACTAATTACTGCGACTAAGGTCGCGGTTACGGAAACGTTTACCTAAGATAAAGTTTGTTTATTTTTTACGCACCGCCAATCTACCCTACAGTTGAACGGATCTGGTATTTGCTATTCAAAATATTTCATAGACTGTAATTCTTAACGGATTTGGGAGTTTTTTAGAAATTATTGGAATTGCATTTTTCAGAAAACAGTCGAAGACGTTATTATCATTTATTTTTGTGTTGAATAATATATTATTATATATATATATATATATATATATATATATATATAAATATAACGGGCAAATGAGCTTATTCACTAATATGATTTTTTTATCCCGGAACAAATTACCCAAATGATAAACATGTTTGAATGAAAAAAACTGGTTTTCTGGCATAGTTTTTCAAACTGTGAGCACAGCTTGAAACAGAATTGTCATGACATAATTTATTTTATGAGATAATACACTGCGACTCATGAAAGGAAATCGTTGGGATAAAATCTCTTGCCAATAAATATATTTTTTTTAGTTACCCCCAAATTTACACCAGTTTTCTTCAAGCAATCAAAAAATCAGATTCTTTTCTATATATAAAAAAGGATTTATTCATACAATATTCTCATCCCGCAATGTAACTACTCTGTTATTTCTATTGGTCTGTCCATCCGCTTTAGTAGTTAAATAAATTGTTTATAACTTTATAATTTTTTCTGGACAATGTTAAGTTACTAAATAGCATTCTACTTATAAAGCGGAATGACGTTGGTGATAATTTTTTTTGTCTACAAAAATCTGATACGCTGGAGTATTTTTTTAAATAAATTGCTTATAGCAATGAAGTAAAATGTTGAACATAATTTTTATGATTTTTAAACACAAGCAAACGCTGATGTTAAATGTGTTTCAGGTCGAATGCTAATTGTCTCATAATGAGAATTTTTAGTCTCATATTTGCACTCATGAACGTAGGTGGACATCTAGGAAAAATTTATCATTTTGAGACCGAATTTTGGCAGTGAGGTAAATTTTTCTCTAAAAAATAGGTGTGTGACGAAAATGTCGCGCTACGCAACGACTATATTTTATGTTATATGTTCTTCAGATAAAAATGACTAAATTTGTATTTGATATCAAATGAAGAAGATATCAAATTACTTCAGCGTATATTTTCGTATCTTTCTAATAAATCATACAATTTGAAAGATTTTTTCCAACTACCTGAAAAGGGGAGAAAAAAAGTATCTAATTCGTTTTTGGAACATATATATAATAAATTTTTTAATGATTATTGAAAAATGGAAATTTTACAAAAACCGGGGGCGGGGGGGGGGGGGGTCAAATCTTACACAAATCTAATACCTTCTCTGGATAAGAATGTAAAAATACAAATTTTCAAGTACAGTGAGCATTAATGATAGTTATTTTATTGTTTTAATGGTTAGAAATAGTATTGAGAACATAAAAACAATGATATATTTTGAAAAAAACACACTACAATGACAACGACAACGACAGATAGACACGTTTGTAAAAAGCATTTTTCCTGACTCAGGGGACCTCAAAGCGTGGAGATTTTACAAAAACCGACTAAGTCAATTTTTACATAAAACCATTACCTTCTGATTATGATGAGAATGTATAAATGTGAACTTATGTAATTTAAATTGAAAAAAAAATATATATTTTTATAGTTCTTTTTTTGCTTTAAGTGCGAAAAATAGCGTTAAAAAAATAAAAAATAAATTTTTTTTTCGAAAACCCACACACAAAACAAATAAAATATTGGATAAGAACAGTTTTTGATGAGAATGTGTCCACTTATCGGGCTGATTTTTCACTGTTAGTGTTATTTTTTATGAATAAAGCAGAAACTACGCATCCTATCAAAATGTCATCCATAACAAATTTGTAGATCTTTTTGGGTGCAGAATTTTTTTTCAATCATCATTTGTCGTATCTTGCATAGTTTGGCCGTAAAATTGAATTTTTGGATTTTTCATTATCTTTTGTGCAGTAAAAATGTGAATTTTCAGTTTTTTTAAAAAATTCAAAAAGTCGTGATGATAATCTTGTAGAGCGTGTGAAAAGAAACATTTTTCTTGTCTTGACTTTTTTTCGTATCTTGCGTTGTTTGGCTCAAAATATTGTTTTTCGTTTGTTTCTTTGGATTTTGAAAATGCTATAGCTCTGAAAATTTTACTTTTATCGAAAGAGTCATTAGGATAAATTGTTCGAATTTTTATTTGCTTTAAAGAGCCGTAAATAAAAATTTCAAATTTCGAAAAAAATGGTCACAAAAATTTTAAAGATGCTCTTTTTGAAATTTTGTCCAAAATAGCTGGCTGACGAACTGTCCTTTCTTTTCACACTCTTGTCAAGTTTACCAAGGGGCAATCCAATCGGATAATTTTTTCAAATGTTTTCGTGTTTACAGACTACAACGACGACAACGAAAACGACAGACAGACACCGACGTAAAAACTATTTTTTCTGACTCAGAGGGCCTCAAAACGTCGAAATTTGACGGAATCCGCGAAAGAAATTTTTCACATAAAACCAATACCTTCTCATTATGATGAGAATGTAAAAATTAAGTCTCAACAAAAAATGTAACAGTTGATGTTTTCACCAAAAACTATGCTAGAGTCATTTTATTGAACAATTTGAAAAATATGTAGCTTTAAACTCCAAGGTTCTTTCAGTAAAATCATCTTTTCGAAATCTAAGATCTGTCTGTAAAGCAGGATGGAGGAGATAAATAAATATAACGTGAGTGCGTGCGTTAGTTTCTTATCATAGTTTCTTATCAGCCATTTTTGAATCAACCGTCATCAAAGCTATGTAATTTCTATTGGTTTTGTCTATACTCGTTCTAGTACAGTACAGTGCAGTACAGTACAAAACAGTACAATGTATTGAATTATTCGATACCCAAAACCAATTTTCCATTCTTTTCTTTTTGTGATCACGGTGTCCCTAGTCCTCATTGTATCTTCAATAACAAAAGAAGGATATGTCTCGAAACGCTCCATCATTCAAAGTTTCAGTGCTTACTTTAAATTTGTGAGAAAAATATGTGTGATAATCGCAATAAGCTTTGTTTTATATGTGGTTTGTTTGTGGATATCTGATATGAACCAGAATTCGCGTGAAAGATCCTGAAAGTTCACATTTGATATTGCATGTCTTTCACTTGAACTTGATGTACACGGAAGATATTTTTCATCATCAGCTTTATGATCATCAGCTTGATCAGGATCATCGAGTTGGACATTCTTCAATTCTTGAACTGCAGTTGAGTCAACCATATCGTTTAGGACTTAGGGTTTCGTTACAGTCACAACATTAACATACTTTATGCGTTTTCGTGTATTATAGTGATGACCGTATACTTCTTTTTGACAAAAATAGCAGTCGTTCGGTTTACGGTAAGCCTGATGATGCCATATCATCTGAGAAGATAAAGAAATTCGAACTTTAAGGCAACTTTTCGATTTCCATTTCTTGAACTTCGATGAACAGTCGAGACACGCGAATTCTGGTTCATACCAGCGATCAGAGGTAGTATATTGAAGTTTGAAAAAATCGTTGTAGCCATCAATCACAGCTTTATTATTTTTTAACTTCAAACGAAGCTGCTCATCCATAAACAAACCACAGATAAAACAAAACTGATTGCGATTATCACACATATTTTTCTCAAAAATTTAAAGCAAGTACTGAAACTTTGAATGATGGAGCGTCTCGAGAAATATCCTTTTTTTGTTAGTGAAGATACAATGAGGACTAGGGACACCGTGATCACAACAAGGAAAGAATGGAAAATTGGTTTTGGATATTGAATAATTCAATATATTATACTGTTTTGTACTGTACTGCACTGTACTGTACTAGAACGAGTATAGACAAAACCAATAGAAATTACATAGCTTTGATGACGGTTGATATCATTTTAATCCCTCGCGACGCACCCTGATGTAAATTTCACGTCCGCTATGTACATGAAAATTTAGCAAAAAGTTCCTAAAATGGAAAAAATCGAAAAATCGCAAATACTTTCAACTGCATTCTCGTCAGTTTTTATTTAAACAAAATAAGAAACACACAGTCTGAAAGGCCTGTTTTTCCTCTTCAAACGAAAAAAAAATGTTCAAATCGGATAAAAATTAGGGAAGTTATGACTGATTTTCCTCATAAAACTCCCAAAAACGATTTTTTTGCCAAAAAATGAGATTTTGGGGGTGTATGGGAAATTTGTCCTATACAGTTTTTCTTAGTTTTACTAGATCTACAACTTGTGCTAGGTCTCCATAAAAGTGCAAAATCACTGTCACACAGTGTTATTTATACGGTTCTCTTTCCTAAATTTATTTGAACTGATAATTTTAAAATTAATTGGTAATGTTACATGATCGTAAAATCACCAATTGATCATGACTGAATACTGAACAACAAGATCGTCATATATATATTGGTTTTGTTACAATTATATTGACTGTTTGAAAATGCTTGCTTCACTTCAAACGTGAATATTTGAGCAGAAATTAAATCTACGACTTTCAAAGAACAACCATTTGAAAGCTGATAAAATTTCCGCGTCATATATAAGAATTTGTAAAATTCATAAAATAAATAAATGAAGGGCAAATATTTATTTATTCGAAGTATAATTATATGATAAGAAATTACCGCACGTGCCGAATCATGTATTTTTATCTTCAACGAAATTTCCATTCCACGGGTAAACATTTTTTATGAATACTCAGCAACCACGTAATATTTATTCTTGTGCTCGGTTCAGATCTACGGAGTATGATTTGATCTAGAATTTATGAATTCAAAAACTTGCAAGGAATAATTTACTACATTTGGCGATGACTTGAGCGCAAAATTTCAAAAAGATGATTTTGCGGGAGAAGTTTTCTTTTTTGCGAGTCATTTCTTTTCATCTGAATATTAATATCCTAACACATTGGATTGACATTCGTCACCCTAATTATCATTGTTTTTGAAAATTCTTATAAATTTCCTATGCTCAAAAACTCGTAATAAATCAATTTGTTTGTAAAGAGTTTTTATAACAATTCATGACAATAAATATTGCTACGGTTCAGTTCTGGGTTATGATTAATTGTTAAGTGTACATAACCTGACGATTAAATCAGTTCTTAATTATATCCCTAACCTCAGAGGCACAACATTTTTCAATTAGATTTTCGAACGCATCGTATTCTATATCGCAGTTGTGGTGCCCTACTGCTTCACCTCCAAATAATCTTAAAAGAGTCTTTCAAAGCATCTAGTATCCCGGCTATATCATATAGCATTTTACCCTTGTTATTTATTATGCTGACTAACTCTATAGTTTTACCTCTCTTCATATTGATCAATGCCCATTTAAAAAACAGTTTCTTGCTTCCTTCAAAATCGATTTGCATTTTCTTCTCTCCTATTTTTATTTTATGTTTACTTTCTTTTTGTTGTCTCTGTGATCATTCTCAAATATATTTCTCTCCTCATCACTAAGTCCTGTGATGTTCAACTTTCTTAGATACGCTGGTTACTTCTCCTGAGCTGTTGCGCAGATTTAATCATTTCACCACGCATCACCATTCTTCCTACAACCGCAGTACCACACACTTCAGTTGCACTCTCAACAATGCCATCCTGGATCAGAGTCGATGCGTCCTCTATACCTTTATTGTTTATAAGTGAATTTTTCTCCGTATTCTAGGCCGTTTGGTTTAAAATTTGAATTTTGGATTCTCATATTTTGTGTCGTTTGGCTCAAAAATTAAATTTTAAATATTTTCGTAGTGTTTTCGAAAAATAAAACCAAAATATAAAGTCCCAACAAAAAGTGGGTTAGGGAAAACTTATAGGTCTCTTTGGATGCATAAAACAAAAAATATGCGATTTTTGGCTTGTATTATTGAAGGATGAAACCATAACCTTGGACAAGGAATGCTCGAATTTTCGGCTTCAGGGGATCTCAAAACGCGGAGACCCGTTGAAAAACTGTGATGTGAAATTTTGGACAGTTCTAATACTTTCTGAAACATAAATGATGAGAATGTAAAAAATGCTTTTTCAACAAAGTTTTTCAACCTTCAACCAAGTAATTTGATTTTCAAGAAACAAAGATGAATTTTCATCAATTAATGTAATAGTAGATATTTCAAACAAAAATATTTTAATTTTAAATAACAAAAAATAATGAAATAAAAATTCCCTGACATTTTTCTGATATCCAGGTTTTCCGTGACCCACGACTACGCTGGAAAGTCAATTTTTTCTAAGCGAAAAAAAACGTAAATAAAGTTTTTTTTGTCCGACCCCCTTGAAGGGTGCCATTGCATGCGCGTGAAGAAGGCGTAATGTGGCCGCATCCAGCCCAGTGGCGTTCGCACTTGCGCACTCCGCCGCCGGGCTGACATGAAATTTTATGCCCGCTACACTGCATCACGCGAGTATAACTTTCAATTTTAACACCAAAATCCGCGTTTATTGTGCCCGGTAAATGCCCCAAAAGATGCAAAACAGCAGTTTTTAATTAAATTCATGCTGAAGACGGTATTTTTCGGAATTTTTCTGGCATAAATAATTTGTTTAAAGAAATTTTCTTTTCAAAATCGTGAGAAATTATTATTTTCTGGAATTAATGACACCACTGATGTCATTGGCATGTTATTCAATGTTAATGGCGAGCTAGTGTTAATTTGCGACGTTGAATATGCTTGGCATTAGAAAAGCAGTAATAATGAGTACCAGCGAAAACCTTACTTAATACATTCAGAGAAGTTCACAATAACACGTGGCTTTACGGATGGGAAAAGATAGGTATAAATAAGCACAACTTTTGGTGTAAAAAGGATTTCCTCCTCATTCTTTATTTGCACAATACACACCCATTATACAACGTATACCGATTATATTTTCTCTACGCGAAACATTTTCTACGCAGAATATTTCCTACACCGAATTCAATACTTTCATACGTATTTTTCCTCAACAAAATATTTTCTCATTGTGGACAATATATTTTGTGTAGGAAAAATATTGGACACAACATTTATGTCTACAATGTTTTGGATATATTTTCAGAATAAAATAATTACCATTTAATTATATGTAGCATATATTCTGTATAGAAAATATTTTGTGCAGGAAAAATATTATCAATATACGTTGTGTACAATGCATTATGTGTACAATATATTTGTGTAGGAACGGGAGCTATGAGAGAAAACGACGTTCCCGCAGATGATGGGGTATCTCGCGAAACGCGGCCTTCTCCTTCTTCACCTCATATCTCGAATGTGTTTGATACTTGCGTATCAAAATATCACCAGGTTTTAGTTCGATTTCTTTTGGATCACCATTATCATCAACATCTGAATTAGAGAAAATTGTTATTAAATTAATAATTGAGTGGTTGACTAATGAAATAGCAATATTTTAGCATTTCACTAATGGAATATTAAAAAAATAAAATAAAATCAGAATTTGATGTGTCCAAACAACAAGGCTCCATTTTGGAGACAACAAATGAAAAGGTGCTAACTTGCGTGGTAAATTCTCGGAGCTTCAAAATCCCATATAAATTGTATTGTTGACATCAGCGCCCTCAACTGTGTAGCACCTTTTAATTTGGTTCCTTCGATATGTAACCGTGTTATTTTGCCATCTTGAATTTTATATTACTAAAGTAAATTAGTAGAAATATTGACTAAACATTGTATGATTTCGGTTATTAATCAAATAATATATTTTTTGCAACAGATGCATGAAAATGGCCACATTCCTTGTCCGTGAAGAGTACGCGAAGTTCCAGATTCCTCTACTGTGAGATTAGCGTGCGGGAAGTTATCATTTCCGCACTGTTTTGCGTGCATGAGTATTCCCACACTGGCACCATTTAAAAGCGCTTACCCTGGGTTAGTTCGGGAATTAATATTCACACGGAATGTGGCGCCCTCACGCGGCTTAAGCTGACAACGTAGCTGACCACATATGTTTTCATGACGCTCATGACAAGCAGTCAAGTATACTGGTCGTATATATACGACCAATATCATTTATTGTTGACTTGAATATAAATACTGATTTGGAAAAAAGTTGCCGGGTACTCCGCCAAAAATTCGAGCTGCAGCTAAAGCAGTTACCGAAAAACTTTTGCCTTCCAAATCGTTAGACAAATATACTTCTGTGTATAATATGTTTATAACCTGGTATGTTTATAACCTAATTTCATATATAATGATATTATTCTTTATGCAGTTATTTGATTCATCATCTGATTTTTATTTGTTATTTTCCAAACTGGGGGCTCCGCCCCCAAACACCCGGAGACGCTTTGCCCCTTTCACCCCCACTAGGGGTTCCATCCCTGGACCCCACGATCCAACCTAAAACATCATCACTAAAGCTCACTATCCGCGTCGAAACTTGCAATTTTCATGCATTTTTTGCAAAAAATATCGTGTGTGCAAGACACTTGCAAGAAGACATTACACTCGTGCGATATTTGTAACACTCGACGACGGTAACTTCTCGCACTTGTTACACAATGTAGTATGTTTTTTAGATTGTGTTTTAGTTTCTCAATTACCAAATTGACCAGAATCATTTGTATAGTACCACTTCCCGCTACACCATGCTCCAATTCTTTTTTTGTCGCGCTCGAGTCTATCATACTTATCAAATGATGTTGTCAGTCGCTGTTTACGTGATCCTTGACCTGCTCCCTCACCTTCTCCCTCACCTGAACTCTGACTTGATCCCTGACCTGATCCCTGTCCTGATCATGTAAAAAAATATAGTTATTAGCTATTTGAAGGATGAAAGAATTCATTAACTTAGAACTACTAAATAATTCTAAATTGTGAGTCTACTAATTATTGTTAGAAAAATTAGGATTTGAACTTTACCACCACCACAAATTTCCGAAAATGAGATTATTGGCTCAAAAAATTCGAATACACACCCTAATGAAACGATTTTTTTTAAATCTTATTTTTTAATTTGTTTTCGTTAGGATGCCATAAGGGTTTGACTACGAATTTGCGCTCGCAGGCTTCTATGCGCATGAACAGCCGCATAAAGCCGAACAGCTGATGACGGCTGTTCGGCCGGAAAGACTCGGAAAGGTTCGGTTAGTGAGACACCTAGGAATTCAAAAAGAAATCGGAAGCAAAGTTCACATACAAGTCGGAAGGGAACCAGTTTCCCAAACTTTCCGTTTAGAAAATAAAATTAACTCTGAAAAGCCAAATCTCCTTACTTTCATATTTGTTGATTACTGATACAAAAAAAAAAAATAATAATATAGCAAATCCTATTACAAATCGTAATTCTTCTTGTCAAGAGCTTCAATTTGAGCCGCGCCTGAAAAGTATCGGATTATGAAAAAAAGCTTCCAACATAAGGGTGTAATTTCTCCTTTTTTCTTTGTCTTAAATAACTGTTGAAAAAACATAATAATAATAAAGTGGATGAAAATATTCTTCTCAGAATAACCCACATCAAGTCAACATCTATGAGAATTTCAAATCTCTAGGACGAATAATGTAGGAGCTATTGCGAATGGTTCAACTGCGATATCCCATTTGGTGCGAAAAATCAGAACTCGCGAGATTATTCATAATTTTAAAGGTACATTTCAATTCGCATAAAAATTTTTTACGAAGTTTGGTGGAGTTTAAAGTATTTGTTGCATACGAAAATTAACTTTTCATCAAAAAAAAAGGTATTTTAGATAGAATATGCATCTTATACAGTGAAAAACAGATTCTCTTGACAAATATGTTTCAATAAAAGAATAGAAGTATTTTAATACTTATAGTTTATTATATACACACGATGAGCTTACATCAAGAGAGACATTCTCCTGGTGAGGTTAGAATTCGTATTTCAATTCCAGTCGTCTATTGTTCATATTTTTTGTATAATCTGGATTCAATGTTTCGCTACAAACATTAATGAAAGTTCATTTAAACTTATAATGTATTGAAACTTACATGACATTGTAAAATAATTTTACGAATGCATCTGTCTGTCTCTCTGTATGTATGTATGTCAGCCAGCCAGTTCGGACGAAAATTCAAAAAGTTAAAGCATTTCTGAAATCATTGAGACTATTTTTTTCCAAGACTTAGAAATGCTATGTATAGCTAATCGTATTACACAGGAAGTCAAACAATTCAACCTCACGAGAAAAAACAAGTCGCTTTTTGACTTCCGTTTCCCGCGTGAAAGTGTGTGGCAGTGGTGAAATTTGGTGCTGAGTTTTTCTGATAATTGTGGTGAAATTTGAGGTGAGTGGATTGTGGATGTGTGTAGAGGGGTTCGTTTGTGAGGGATTGATTGAGGGATTGAAAGATTGACAAGGGGGTGAGGATAGTTTTGGGGATCAAGACAGATTTGTGTGGAAGTTGAGGTTAGGTGGGTTTGAGGTTTGTGACAGGGTGGGAGGACCAGGTTGGTCGTAGCGTGTCGTAGCAGGGCAGGGTAGAGAGGGAGAAAGGCAAGGCAGGTAGACGTGACGGTAGATGGAGACAGAGAACGATAGAAGGCGGGATTGTTTGAATTGGATTCATGGCTAGCGGAGCGAATACTAGTAAGGAAAGCAGGGACTTGGATCAGGAAGGTTTTAGTACACCGAAAGGGGAGAACAAAGAAAGGAGGGCAAGGGGAAAGTATCGTAAAACAGTAGAAAAGGATAGATTGAGGGCGAAAAGCGTGGGATCAATTGAGGCATTCTTTAAAAGGAAGAGAGAGGAGCGGGGAAGCAGTGAAGACAAGGAAGTTATAGGGGCAAGCTTGAAAAATCCAAAAATGGATGAGAAAAATAAGGGGACAGAAAGAGATAGAGATGAGGCTAAAGATCCGATGGAAATGGAAAGATTAAAAGAAACGCGCGAAATGATGATAGAAGTGATGGGGATGTATGAAGAAAGGCAGGAGGAAAGGGTGGAGGAAATTAGGAAAGAAATTAGACAGGAAATGGCCGAACTTAGGAAAGAAATGAGGAAATGGGAAGAAGTCAGGGAAAAGTTAGAGAAAAGGATGCAGATGTTGGAGCAAAGACTAGAAAAGAAGGAAGAGCCTAATAAAAAGGTACAGGAGTTGGAAGGTAGAATAACAAAAATTGAAAGCTCAAACCGTGAGTGTGGAGGTGGGGAGAGTTGGAAAAAGGAGAAGGAAAGGCTGAGAAAAATAGAGCAAAGAATAGAAAAAAAAGAGAGAGAAGAAAGAAAAAGAAACA
>CAKNXH010001013.1:140674-169974 GCA_932178445.1 Andricus quercusramuli
GGAAGGAGTGGACGAAGTACTAAAAAGGATTGATGCTAAGGTAGAGATAGAGGAAGTGCGAAGTGTAGGAAGGGAAGAGCGAAGAGGGGAGAGAATGGCACTAGTGAAACTGAAGAAATGGGAACATAAGAGGGAAGTGATGACAAAGAAGAGGATGTTATATGGAAGCTCGGAGAGAATAGAGGATGATTTGACATGGGTAGAAAGGAACATGCAGTATAGGTTAAGGAAAATAGCGGGAGAGGAAAGAAAAAAAGGAAGAAGAACATGGGTTAAGTATGGGAAAATACAGATAGAAGGTGTATGGTGGAATTGGGATGAGGACAGGGAAGATTTAGTAAAAAATGAAGTATCGGGAAACTAGAAGAGAAAGGAACAGGAGGTAAAGGAATAACAAATAGTGAGAAACCAAAAAAAACAGGAAATGAAAGTAGGGGAGAATGGAGGATATGCTACTGGAATATAGCAGGCTTAGAAAGAAAGGATAGAGAGTTCATGAAAAATTTGACACAATGGGATGTAGTTGTAATGATGGAGACGTGGCTAGATGAAAAGGGATGGGAAAGAGTAAGGGGAAGATTACCAAGAGGTTACAAATGGCAGGTTCAAAATGCAAAGAGGAAGAATAAAAAGGGCAGAGCAGTGGGAGGAATGGTGATGGGAGTAAGGAACGAATGTATAAGAGAGAATGATAAAAAAGAGTTGAAAGAACATAAAGAAGGATTAATAGTAGAAGAGATAAATATGGGAGGAGAGAGGTGGAAGATAGTGGGGGTTTATGTGAACGGTGATATGCAGGAAAAATCAGAGGATATGAGAGAACTGATGGAAGAAAATAAGCATGAGAGTAGGCTAATAATAGGAGGCGACTTTAATGCGAGAACAGGAGATAGAGGAGGAAGGTAATGGGATGGAGAGCGAGGAAGAAAATCTAAAGACAAGATACTGAATGGGGAGGGAAAGAAGTTGTTGAAGAGTCTAGGGGAGATGGGATGGTTTATCCTAAACGGAAGTATAGAGGGGGATGAGGAAGGGGAATTTACACGTTCAGGAGGAAAGAGGGGAACGGTAATTGATTATGTGATAGTGGATGACGAAGTAAGAGAGAAGGTTAAGAGACTAGAGGTAGGCAACTACATAGATTCGGATCACTTTCCCGTAATAGTGACGGTAGAGGGAGAAATGAGTAATAACAAAAACGCTAAAAAGGAAGCAAAAGTGAAAAGAGCAGGAAGAGGGGATTGGTCAATGGAAGGTAAAGAACAGTTTAAAGAAAAAATCAGGAATATCAAAATGGGGGAAGGGAATTTAAACGAGGAAATGGAAATAATGGTAGGAGAAATAAAAGGAGCATCAGAGTGCACAAGCAAAAAAGAAGTTAGTGAAGGAGGGGATAGAAGTGGATGGGATGAGGATTGTAAACAGAAGAAGAAGGAAGTGAGAAAGGTATTAAGAAAATGGAGAAAAGGGACAAGTAGTGGAGAAGAATATAGGAGAAAAAAGAAGGAGTATACTGAGATGTGTGATAAAAAAAAAGAGGAAGAAAATAAAAGGTTTGAAGAAGAAGCGGAGAAGGCTAGGACGGAAGAAGAGGTTTGGAAGGTGGTAAATAAAGAGAGAAGAAGAAGGAAAAGAGTAAACCAGGATATTGAGATTTTAGAATGGAAAACATATTTTATGGAATTACTAGGAGGGGTAGAGAGGAAAGTTAGGAAAGGAGGAAGAGATGGTAGGGAAACAGATGAGGAGGATATTACAAGAGAGGAAATAGTCAAGGTATTGAGGATGATGAAAGATGGAAAGGCACCTGGTATAGATGAGATTCCAAATGAAGTATGGAAATATGGGGGGGGGGGCAGAATTAGAGGAATGGGCGTGGATAATGTGCAATAGAGTATGGAGAGGAGAGGGGTGGCCAGAGTTATGGAAAGAAGGAGTAGTGATACCAATAGTGAAGAAAGGCACAGAAAAGGAGGTTAAAGATTATAGAGGAGTGACACTAATTCCAACACTGTATAAAGTATATGTGACTGTTTTATCGGAGAGGTTAAAAAAAGAAGTTGTGGAGAAAAAGGATAGAGCCACCGAATCATACAGGGTTTAGAAAAGGGATGGGGGTAATGGACAATATATATGTTCTGAACTACTTAGTAAATAAGAGGATTAAAAGGGAGAAAGGGGCAATGATAGCAGTGTTCGTGGACTTGAAGGCGGCGTTTGACTCATTAGACCGAGGAGAGATAGAAAAAGTTATGGTGAAAAAGGGGATAAGAGAGGGATTAATAAAGAGAGTATCGGAAATTTTTAGAGAGACAAAAAGCAAGGTAAAGGTAGGAGAGCAAGTGGGAGATAGTTTCTGGTTGGTGAGAGGGGTAAGGCAAGGATGTCCTCTGAGCCCGCTTTTATTTAATATATTAATATCAGGCTTGGAAGAAGAAATGAAGAGAAAAGGGTGGGGAGGAGTTAGGATAGGGAACGGAAAGATATATACACTGGCATACGCAGACGATATAGTGTTGATGGCAGAGGATGAAGAAGGGATGGCGGGCTTAATTGCCGGATTAGAGAGATACTTAGATGGAAAGAAGTTGAATTTAAATGTAGAAAAGACAAAGATAATGAGGTTTAGAAAAGGAGGGGGAAGAAAAAAAGAATGGACGGGAAGATGGAAGGGAAAAAAATTAGAAGAAGTAAAAGAGTTTAAGTATCTGGGATATACCTTGCAAGCAAATGGAGATCATGGAGCTCATATAAGAGAAAGGATAAAAAAAGCAGCACGGGTAATGAAACAGATATGGGGAATAGGAAAAAGAAAATTAGAAAAAAATTGGAGAAGGAGAATGTGGTTATTTGATACGCTGGTATGGCCGGTATTAGGTTACGGAGCAGAGATATGGGGATGGAAAGAAAGGAAAGAGATTGAAAGTTTACAAGAAAGGTATATAAGGTGGACGCTAGGGGTAGACTGGAGGACGCCGGGATATATGGTGAGAGAAGAAGCGCAAAGGGATAAATTAAGTACTAGAGCGGGAAAGAGGGCATGGAATTTTGAGACGAAGCTGAGGGAGGGAAAGGGAGGGGGGTTAGCGAGAAGGTGTTTGATGGAAGTAGAAGAAAGGAGAGAGAGGGCGATTGAATTAACGAGATGGGAGGAAGAAAGGAGGGAGTTCTTTAAGGCTAGAGATATAGAAGACGGGACTGGAGTCAACTATGAAGAAGTGGAAAAAAGGGAGAGAGAAAGACAATTAATAGAAAGATGGGAGATGATTGAGGAATCAAAATATAATATATGGCATAAAATGATAAAAAAGGAAGGAGTACCAAAGTATTTAGAAAAGGGGGAGGGAGAGAAAAGATGGACAAGAATAGCAAGATTTAGATTGGGACACGAGGTAAGGGCAAGTATGTATTGGGAAAAGAAAGGTAACAGGAAGTGCAGAATATGTGAATGGGAACAGGAAACATGGGAGCATGTATGGGAAGGATGTAGGAGAGGAATGGAAGATAAAGGAACCTGGCAAGAGAATGTGGTAAAGATTCTAGGGGAGGATGGTTTGGCGGAAGAGTATATGAAGGAGTTAGAGGATGCTAGTGGAGCAATTGAAAAAGAATGAAAGAATGGATGCAAAAAAATGGTAAAATGGAGGTACAAGAGAAGTGAATGAAAAAGGAAACGCAAGTCGCTTAAATAAGAAGCGTAAAGATTTGTAAGTAATAATTATGTAATAGCATAAGTAGATTAAGATGCGTTTGCGTTACCGCTCTCTCTCTCTCTCGCTTGAACTCTCGCTTTCGATCACTCGCTCACTCGTTCGCTAACACGTCCCAAATTGCGCTAGCGTCAAAAATAGATTTAAGGCGTTCGATATAAGATTTTATTTAAATAGGTGTAAATGATTGTAAATAGTAAGGATAAGATTTTACAAAAAATGTAGAAGGAAGTGTTGTAAGAATTGGAAGTCATGTAAACCCTTAGGGGACACATTATGAATAAAGAACAAGTCGCTTTTTGAAAGCAACAACAGAAGTCGTCCATCAAAAAAAGCTATAAATTTTCTATTCACATTGAAAATAAAAAAATTAAATTTTTGTTAAAAAAACGCAAGATACAAACAAAAAATTAATTGACAAAAGTTGTACACCCGGAAAAGAGGGATGAAAATTTGTTAATAATCACTTTCTGATAGGTCGCGCAGTTTTTGTTTTATTCATGAAAAATGATATTGAAAATGAAAAATAAAAAATTCTGAACAAACGACGCAAGTTGCGAAAAAAGGATTCTAGCTATTTGAATCAGTGAGGTTTTACTGACAATCAGTGACTTTTGACTGATTGAGATTTAGAGAGAATATACTGGGTTTCCAGCGTAGCGGCGAAACCCTAAAAACTAGAGGTTTTGGAACAATTCTCTAATATTTGTTTCATATTATATTTGGGTTACCTTGTACAAATGTTCTTCTTGCCTCCCTAGGGTTTGGCGTGCTCAAATATGCTGAATCTGTAACAAAAAATTAATTTTTGCTCAACATTGTTGACCACAAATTATTAAAAATTCAATTTTAAGAAGTATTGTCAAAAGAATAAAAAAATGTTCGAGGTTGTCTTTCATATATGTCACCAAGTAACGAAAACTTCGAATCATCATATTCAATGTAAAAGTTTAGTAGGGGCAGTGTAGGTCATTCTAAAATAGATCCTGTGAACGGTGTTGCAGCTCACTCGAAAAAAATATGCCGGCCCCAATACAAGCAATTTATTCTTGATGATTAATCATCTAGAACACTTTAGAGCGTCCAATGAAAAAATAACATAAAAGTCATTTGTAAATCCTGTTGAAATCTACTAAACTTCATGATTGGAGGTTACGGATCACTTAGAAACAAATTGCCTCTCGTAAAAATGTCCTAATTTTTTGAAATTTATCATTGCATTTTTCATGCTTCTAACTTGAAATTGCTTAAAATGATATCTATAATAATTGGAAAAATGTATAAATTCACTGATTTTCTCTCCTTGAACGGAATTTCAAACGATGGCCAAAGGTGAATTTACATTTTCTAAATAATCCATATCTATATTTATCTATATTTTTTAAATCATTTTTTTCCCATCCTAATTCTTCGAAAGGAACTTTTTGATGTCTAATCGGACAATTAGTCATCTACAGGAGAATTGATCTTTCTCTTAACAATTCTCCAATTGTTTAAACTATTAATTATTGTTGCATCTCGTGACAAATTCATCACCTCAAATTATTTGTTAAAGAATAATTATACATTTTTGTGCAAATAAGATGAAAAAATCGGATTTTTTTAGGAATTTGATTATGTGCGTCGCTTATCGATGAACATTTCAATGCTATTCAGATTCTCATAATAAATCAGATTTATTCAAACAATTTCATCCATATTGACAAGGAAAACTTGAAAAAAATCAATGAAAAAAAAACTTACTGTCAGCTTCTAGAGGGCCAATACATATCAGTCTGTGGAGATTATTTAATGAATAAAAAGAAGAAATAATGAGGGTATTCGATGGCAGTTCTAGGTCGAATACACACATCAGCAAAATGGTGTGGCAGAAAGAGCCAATCGAACACTAATCGAAATGACGGGCTCAATCCTACATGAATCCAGAATGCCAACATGTCTATGGTCAGAGGTTCCGAGCGCAGGTACCCGATGTCTGTCGAAGGCTCAAAAGTGCCTGACAAAATGTGGATGGAGAAGACTCTTTATTTTGGATTCATACGAGTAACCGGAAGTGAAGTGGTAGTTCAGAAAAACAAAATCGGCTGTAGCAGACTTGATCCAAGGCGCAAGGAATACATCCTGGCTGGTGACTCGCAAGAAGGAAAGGCGTTCCGATTATGGGATAAGCAAACTAGTAAAGATATAGAAGAGCGTGATGTTTGTTTCTTGTTTAAAGAACTGACAGTCCATATGTCTTCCATGAAGGATCAACAAAGAGAAACTACTCAGGACTCTGTTTTGGATCTTTTCGAAGTACCTCTTAAGACAATGTGGTATCTGGAAGCGGATCAACTTAGAAACGACCAATTTCAGGAACGAGATTCTCCAGAGGATACAGGATTTTTCAAGGCATCGCTTACACTAACATTATCAAGTGCCGAAACAAGCAGGCTCAATCAGAATGACATCGCATTGACGTGACGGCTGGTTAAAGAGAATCACCTGAAACACACAATGAAATTTTCAACACAGATGACATTCCACAAGTCTCAAATCATGAGGCGAGGTCACGATTTACGAGAGAACCAAGTAACCCCAGGATTATTCGAAACCTCCGTAACGAGAGGTCTCGCAAGTTGTATCCAGCAATTGTGGGTCTGGCGGCAGAAGATTCAGGCAGTGAATCACTTGCTCTCTACGAGAGTCATTAGTCGATAAACCTTAGGATCGGCAAGATCATTCATCCAAATGAGTTTTTCCAATTAAACGGAAACAGGATGGAACTGTAGACCACTTCAAGGTTCAAATAGTTGCACGCGGCTGTGAGCAAAAATAGGGCAACGATTATAGGGACGTTTATCAAACCATACGCACCTTTCCAGCTGGCTGTGTTCGAAGACCAATATTTGTGCATTAAATGTATCTTGAAACAGCCTATCTTTGAGGCGACCTTCGAGACTGCTACAACAAACTCGAAATTTTTCTCCAAACAATAGGAATGGTACCTTAGGGGTACCTTAGGTACCTTGCATATACAAGCCAAATGTCGAAAGCGGTACCGTTATCATCGTCGTCCACGCTGCTGATTTGCTCATGGTTGGAGACATATTATCAAAAATCATCAAAATCGAAAAGATCATAGTTGAAAATTGCAGGTTCATGCATAAGATGTTGAACAGGTTCCTCGAAATGAACCTGCGTCTCAATTTACTCTATAAAGGAACCTGCACAGGGACATGAACAGTTTCATTTACCAAATCGCTGCACAGAACCATCAAGATTACCTGTTCAGGTTCATGTGCAGGTTCGTGTGCAGGAACGTGTGAAGGATCCTCTGAAGTTTCTGTAGAAGAATTTTCGTTTGGGATACTTGAGGGTAAATGAAGGGTTCAGGGCAGCTCAGTTATATTCTCAGAATAAACCTTATGCCAGAACAAGAAAGATGAATCAAGGAAATGTTAAGAGATTCTCTATGAAGGATTCTAAAATAGTATCGACGCCCATGGACCCATCTCTACAGTTAATCAAGGACAGTGGTCTGAAGAATGAAGGAAAAGGCACCGCTACATGCAAAACTCACTGTATCGAGAACTAATGGGGGTATTTATTTTAGGCAAAAATGACACGTCCAAATGTTTCGTTTGCAGCCACATCACCTTTAGTCGATTCCCAGCGAATCCTGGCCCGACGCATTGAAAGCAAGTAAAACGTATTCTACAGTATTTGTAAGGTACTATTGAATACGGTATTTGATACAGAGAAACTAAAAAGATAAGAAGTCTTTTTCTGAAACATTTGCCATATTTTGCCAACAATGGAAGCCAAATACGTGGCCTTGTTTGACGTTTGTAAAGAAGCTTCGTATCTTTGGTAACTAATCTTCGTGCGATTCAAATCAGCAAGGGTGGCACTAATCACAAACGCAGCAAGTATGCTGACTTGGCACTACCACTTTTGTCGGGATCTCCTAGAGAAGGGGTACATTAAAGTATATTATCTCCTAAACAAATAGATGGTGAGAGATGCTCGCCGTGACAAGGAAGAAAGTTTAATTTTCAACAAAAAAGGTAGGTTTGCAAACAAAAAGATTAATTTTTAAGTGAAGAGATTAATTTTCTATCATAAACGACAAATTAGTAATAAAATACTATCAGACAGGGTAACTTTGGACATGAGGAGTAAATTCGGACGCTTCTAAATTTAAGTTTTATAACCAGTTAAAGCCTTGAAGTAGAGACCATTATAGGGCTTTTGCTTTTAGTATTTTTAAACGTACTGTTGTTCACATATCATAATAGAGAGTGGAAATATTTTATTTTAGGTATGCCCATTTTGTTGTAAATTTCAAAAAGTTAGGGGGCTGGTGGCAAAATTTACAGTAACTTTTAAAGAAATTGACAATTTTTCTTCAAGATAACTGCAGCAAGTTGATTTTTTTGCTGTCTAACGTTACTGTAACAAGTTAACTTAAAAAAAAAGTTACTTACCCGTCCCATGCATCGGGTGTGGAGGAAATCCATGGGGTAAATCTTCGATTTGCGAACTTGATTCTGTAAGCAAGATTCTTGTTATGAGTCACCAATGAGCCTACTAAGGGGCCGTTCAAGTATTACGTAAGCAGACTTTTCCTTATTCTAATCTAATTTGGAAAACGGAATTCATTGTTACAGCGAATCTCGCTCAAAAAAATTTTGAGCAAGTTTTGTGCCGAAAAAAATTATTTTCCAGATCAAAGTTTTATATTTACTTATTTCAATTGTTTATAAAATCAAGTATTTTCATCCAAGAATAAATTATTTTCAATAAAAATTTCAATATTTGGATATTTGTTTTTGTAATTTGTTTATAATGATTCAGACATACAATAATCAAATCATTTGTATTCTGGGAGTACTCTTACTTTTATTTGAGATGATTTACATCTTAGGCATCTTTCAAGAAAATCGGTCGATAGGAATTGCCAATTGTGTCGGCACAATTAATAAAGAAATGCATTTTCCGTCCATCTATGAAGGTAAAACTTGGGGTTTTCAACCTAAGCAACTGTTAATTACTAATTTTCAAACTTTTTTTATAAATCTCGAGAAACATCCACTATTGTTATTGTCAGTTATAATTTTATAGACAATTTTCTGTCCTTTCATACATTTGTAAACAAAAACTTACATTTTTTAGTGGAATATATAGACAATTACTCAGACATACCACCTTGCTATCATTTGATGACTAAGAATGATTTGTTGAATAAATGGTTAGATGTTGTACTCCTGGACGAACACGTTATACATACTAAGTAATTTCTAGTCTTTCTGGCTTTACAAAGTCTGTTCTGAAACTAGTTATGTAAAGATCAGCGGAGAATAAGAGGCAATGCAGGAAATCAGTATTTTTGCCAATACGACTGCTTTTTCTGGTATTGTTTTTCCTGCATCTTTTAAAGTCTTTATTCTTAGCTTTCTGTGCCTCTTCTGATGATTGGCCGATCGGGACAACAAGGAAGTCGATTATATTGCAATCATAAATTAGAACTTTATGCATCGATGAAGGATGGAAGTACCAACTGTATTTTTGTGCATGTAAGTCTGCTGTTTCTAGACAATGTTCGTGAAACTTGTTTGTAGATAGATGAACGTTTATTTTTCAGCCTGCTGGCCTTAAAAAATTGACTTGCTTACACTTCCATTTTTACAGAATTTTCTTAAAACTAACCCTTAAAAACTAACATCCATCCATTCCTTATTTCTAATCCGCACGCTCTTATTGCCTTGCCTTCCTCGCTTCGCCTCGCCTCGCTCGCATGTCCCTACTTTTTCGGATTGCCTCGCTTGCCAACCTCTGTTTTCGCAGCTAATACCTATTATCTACTATTTACAATATTTACATCTTACTTATATATACTTTCTCTCCTATTTACAATCCTTCCTTCTCCACTCCTCTCCCTCCTTCCTTCTCTTCATCTCCGTCTTACCCAACACTCCCTTCACCCATGCTACTGATCTTTTTCCCCCCTTTTCATGCAACAATGCCTCCATGCTTATCTCACTCCTTTCCACATCCACGCACTCCTCCAATCAGTGCTCCACTCTTGCATCCCCCTTTCCACACAGTTCACACATTCTCTTCTTCCGAGAGAGCCAGAACCTATTGAAACCCTTCACGCACCCACACCTCAACCTCAACTTCGCTATAAGCTCCTGACTTCCTTTCTCTCCTTTCTCACATAAATATTGCGCCCTTGCCCTTGGCATAATCCACACATAGTTCCCGTCAAACCTAGACTCTCTTATCCTATCTTCTCCTTCTGTATTCTCTCTCTCCATGCCGTTTTGCTTAACCAAGTCATAAGCCTTCCTTCCTTCCTCGTGCATCCTTCTCACTTCATCCATCTGCAGTCCATTCATTCTAAAATACCTTTCCCTCTCTACCTCCATCTTCCCAATCCCTCTCCTGTTCTCCTTCTCCCACCAACACTTCCTAACCAGCCTACTTCCTCCCTCTTCCAAGAATTTTTCCTCATATTTACACGCCCGGCTCCCTGCTAGAATCCTTAAACTCGTTCTCCCCGTCTCCCTCCTGACAATATAATTAGGCGTGTTTCTTGCCAACCCCAGGGTCCACTTTACATACCTCTCCTGCGTTCTATTTACCTCTTCACTTTCCCTTCACCCCCACACTTCTACCCCATACAATAGCACTCTCATCACTAGTGATTCAAACAATTTCATTCTTCTTCTAAAATCATCTGCGAATAACTTCTTTCCCAACTCCCACACCTGCCTCATCACCACATTTGCCCTCCTCACTCTCTCTTTTATGTGACCATCCACTCCCCCATTCCTCCGAAACACGAAGCCCAGGTACACAAACTTTTTCACCTCCTGCACCTCCTTTCCCTTCCACTTCTACTCCCTTCCCTCATCCCTTCCCCCTCCTTTTCTGAACACCATAACCTTGGACTTTTCCGCATTCAGCTCTAACCCCTTTTTATCCAGGTATCTTTTCAACCCCTTCATCATCTCCTTGAAGGCCTCCTCGCTGCTTTCCAGCAACACTATGTCATCTGCATACGCTAGTGACCAAATTCTAACCCCTCCTATCCTGACTCCTCCTACCACCCCGGCCTCCAGCTTACTTTCCATATCCGCAATTAAAATCGCAAAAAGCGTTGGGCTAAGTGGACACCCTTGCCTTAAACCCCTATCCATCCAGAATCCCTCCGAAATCCCCTCTCCTCCTCTTACCTTGTCTTTAGTCTCTTTATGTACCTCCCTTACCCTCTCAATTAGGCCTCTCTCCACTCCCCTATCCTCCATCGCCTCCCACAACCTTCCCCTATTCACCGAAGGAAACGCGCCTTGGAGATCCACAAAAAACGCGTACACTCTCGTCCCCCTCTTCGCTAATTCTCTATACACCACGTGCTGCAGAACGTAGATATTGTCGAAAGTACTCCTACCCGCCCTAAATCCCGCCTGCGTCTCTGGCAATACTCTGGTATACTTTATACGCCGTGTTCATCAGCGTAATCCCTCTATAATTTTCCTGTCTATCTCTATCTCCCTTCTTATACAGTGGCATTATTAACCCTTCTCTCCACCCACCTGGGAATCCCTCACCCTTCCATACTTTCTTCACTACCTCCTTCAGCCTCTCCCTAACCCCTTGTGTACTAAGCAGCCATGCTTCGTTCTCTACCCTATCCAGCCCTGCTGCTTTTGACCTTTTCAACTTCCTTATCTGCTTCTCTATCTCCTCATTATTCAACTCCTCCATCTCTGCTTCCCCCGTTCTTCTACTTCCCCATCCGTCTTCCTTGAATCTGAGCCCTGGAATGATTCTTTGAAAAACTCTCTCCACTTCTCACTCCCTATCTTCTCGCTAACCCCCACCCTACGCTTCCTAAACCTATTTATTATCTTCCAGAAGTCCTTCTCTGTCTTGACATTTGCTAACTCCTCTTCCAGATCTATCTCTTTTTCCTGTTCTTTCTTCTTACACACCATTCTAAACCCCTTCTTCATTTCTACGTACTCCTCCCTTCTCGCATTATCCCTTTCCACTTCTTGTACTTCCTCTTCACCTTCCTCTTCATCTTTTTACATTCCCTATCCACCACGGCTTCACTAATCCTTTCTTCTTCTTCCTAAATACCTTCTTTTGCACACAACCTTTCACCTTCTGTTTCAGATCCTCCCATATCTCTTCCACCGACTCCCCTTCAAAGCGTACCTTTCCTAGCTGCTCCTGATACTTCTCTATCGCCTCCCTCGTCCAGGTCACCCTCTCCCCTGTCGAGATTTCTTCCCTGCCTTGCCTTCCGCCACCCTCCCCTCTTATCCACAGACTCAATATGAAACTTGTTTGTATCCATTACTCTACCAGATGCTAAAACTTGTGACAGTAGGTAAAAATTTTCTAAAAGTTCTGGAAGTCGTCTTATAATTTTCGAAGAACTTTCTGGCTATGATTCCATCATTGGAAGAGCCAGCATGTGGTTTCGGGTTGTCCACAATTAGGCCAAGTTGCTAACGGCTTTTCTTTTCGTCAGTTCTTTTCTGGTATCGCGAACTTCTCTGTTTATGTCTGTTTTACATGCACAGGTTTTAATTGGCAACCGATAGCTAATCTTCAGTACGCATTCCATTAGCCTAATCCAGAAATGCAAGATTTGTAATCAGAGCTTAAAGACCTCTTTATTTTCTTCTCTTTTCCGGACTTGGGCTAAATTATTCATCCAACTTGGTTTTGCATGACAGATGGTACAATTCGTGGCAGATGATGTTCCAGCTGAATGTATGCATACTTTGCCATCAAAAGCATTGTGCCAATTAATTCGTGCTCTACAGAATAAACAAAACCATCAATTTCGACTTTGCTTGGTACCAGTCTTTTCATTTGTTTATCAATATTGCCAAATGAAAGTAAAAAATTTTGATTTCGTTGCGTTAGCATACTCAAACTTCATTGGCACACATTGTTTTGGCAAACAAGGTCGAGCATTTTTCCAAAAAGAGACTTTCCTAAGAATTTTCAGAATCTTTGAACAGTTGCTTGTAAGCGATAAATCCGGACGTGCTATCACCACCATATTTTAAACTCAATTTCAAATGCTTCACATTTTCAGGTTTCACAACATTTTTTCAACATTCTTTAATTTTTCACAATCTCGCAGCGGTATGATCTTGAAGGTCTTGCAATCAAATTGTGGCTCCTGTTTCAGTAATCTGTATTGCAGTACTTGATGGATAAGAATTGGTTTTCGCATTCTTAACCTATTTGTAAGGAGTGAGGATATCTGCGTTTTTTACTTTTGTTCGTACTTACGTTTCATCAATTTTAAATCAACAAATAGTACAAGAGCCTCGTCACCAGTAAATGGAATTGCATTTTCACTTTAAAATGCTGATTCAATATTAAACGTGTCGTTTCCAATACCCTTTTTATTAATTTAAATCGCAGTCTTGTTGTCTAAAGTTTGTAAATTAGGAAACAAATTAACTTCACCTTCAGAAACTGTTTAATTGTCTTAATTCTTCTTTCTTGGTATTGTCAAAGAATTTTTCGAAGCTCTTTGTTTTTCGAATACGTGAGAAGGCGTTCTCGAATGCTGAAAAGTTTGATTCTAACCAGGCTTTATTTTGCTGATGAAACCTGTCTTCTCATTTTTCTTTACTCGCAAAAGATAGCTTCCATTTTCTGGAAAACTAACATAAAATAGCTAGTAAGGTTAACGCGAGTCTTAGTAAAACTTCTATCGTTTTAGAAATCGAATGGATGGGCACATTGCTCAATTCCATATTTGAAATTTTGTAAGAATCCATCTTCAATTACAGATCCTTAAAATTTTCGAATAACGTGAGAATTGCACTCGATGGTACAGCCAGTAAAAGAAACTAACCTATGAATGAGTACATAAGAGTACGTGAACAAATAAAAGTACAAGAAAAACAGAAAGCAAAATCGTGAAATCACAGTAAGATATACTCAATAAACGTGATCGTGAACGAAAATTCAGAAGAGTGAAAACAAAGTCAACATGAAAGCGAAAATGCACGCTGTAAAGAAAGATCCATATGGTACAGATATTCATTTGTTTTAGGAAGAAAGAAGTGAAGGCGAGGATTTAGAACAAGTAAGTGCCGCCTTTGGTTGTGATGTTAACGCCAATGATTGACGTTGACGTTAATTTTAAACATCTCTAAGGTAGACGGAATGTTTTGTTTGAAAACATATGGAAGGAAAAAAATTTTTCTATGAAATTATTAATAAAAATAACAATAGTAGATCGTTATCAGGGTGTCTGAAAAAAGTTGAAAAATCAGTTATGAACAGTTGGTATAAATTAGGACACTTCTAAATGTATAGTTTAAATCACATATGGGGGTTTTAGTCAGAATTTTAGATTCTGGTTGAAGAGAAGTTTATGAGATTTTAAACTGACGTATACTAATGAAGTGTCACGTTGACAAGATAGAAATGGTTAATAGGTAATTGTTAAAGATCTAAAGTAGAGACCATTATAGGGCTTTTGTGTTTAGAATTTTCAAACATATTGTTTTTCCGCAGTTTTCTGTAGATTTTAAAAGTTAAGGGGGTTGGTGGCAAAATTCATAGTAACTTTTAGAAAAATAAAAAAAACATTTTTGTCAGTGAAACGTAACTGGAGAGAGATACCTCAAAAAACAAGTTACTTACCCGACTCATATTGGTGGGCTGATCCTCCTGGTTGACTCGAAGATTGGCCTCCCCGACGAACAGGCAATTTTATAGACGTAAAATATCCAGGTTGATAGTGCGGCGAACCTCCTCCCGAGGGACTTAATTCTGTAAGAAAAAATAGAAATGAATAATTTTTAATATTTACGTCGAAGATTTTTCAACGCACAACATTCGTGCTCTTACGAATATTACAATAATTGTAAGTTTTGAAATAATATAATTATATTTTATTTTTAAAAATATTTTACTTCAAATATAAAAATATTTCTCTCAAATTTTATTCAAATTATATTATTTAAAATGATTAAATTATTTAAAAATGGCCGAGGAAGCTGACTGATAGGCAGCAACTCTAGCGGAACTAGAGGAAACAAAACTTTTATTAAATTTTTTGCGAACAGAACGGCAACAACCTTCGAATGTTGCTTCGAATAAACAGCCGTTATATGTTGAGATTTACCGAATTCCAGAAATTCCGTCATTTATTAGAAGGATCTGGTCCTTTGGTGTCAACCGGTAGAAGCGACCTTCAGAAACTCACGTATCTCGAACGAGGACTCTAAAACTGACTGCTTCCTAGGTCTTTTAAATTATGATCTACCGTCTTGTTTCACAGACATCATATCCGCAAATCTTCATCCGAATGATGTTTATGAGAACCTAAAATCCAGAATCGTCTCGAAATTCGTGATTTCAGACGAAAGAAAGCTCCACCAGTTATTAAAAGGAGAGGTACTTACTTGCAGATAGCAAACCCTCTCAGATTTCATATAGACTTAGGAATCTCGACAGCGAAGGTTGTGACGAGGTGATAAATAAATATTTCTTGATTAGCTCATGCCACAATGCCGTGCTATTATAGCAGCTTTTACAGAAGCAAGACAGCAAACTTTAGGCGAATGAGCTGATAAAATTACCGAAACTTTGAACGTTGATAGTCGTTATGTTTCGAAAGTTCAAAAACCAATTGTTCTTGTAGAAAAGTTATGCAAATATAATACGAAGCTTTCACGTATAAAGCCAAGTATAAATGTATAAATGTATAAAGCCTCGTTCTTGACACAGTTTATCCAGGGACTCAGCCAGTATGGATCCCAGTATCCCAGGATCCCAGTATGGCTGAGTTCTGGGTAAACGGCATTTATGCCGTCATGACAGGCGCAAAAAGAAAGTGTTCCACGATGCAGGTATTAGGAACCCCAGTATAGGCGCGGGTCTAGGAGTATATAAAATCCCTTGTTCTTGTAGAAAAGTCTATATTGGAGAAACCGGGAGAGCGATGAGCCAACGTATAAAGGAACATGAGAGTAAAGTCAGGCTTAAACATTTCACGCAATCAGCACTAGCTGATCATCATATCGAAACAGGACATAGTATTTTATTTGACAAAACTCCCGTCATCGCGGTGGAAGATAACCGTTATACAAGGCCACGTTAGGTTAGGTGAGTTGAAGTTAGGTCACGTTGGCTGTAAGAATGAGAATCCGTCGATATGGGCTCTAAAAAAAATCACAATTTTATATCCTTTTATTGATTTTTTTCAGGTTAGTGTTGAAGGACAACTTGTGTGATTAATTCTAACAGCTAACTCGCATTTAGTGCATCGAAAGACAAAAGAATTGATATGCCTCATCCCCAGAACAGAAAATACTAATTTTTCCAAGTTTTTAAAGGTGAAGGTGAAACGCTGACGTGTAGCGCAAATTCTGACATTGTATTCAGACTGAGTGCGTCAAAATCAATAGGAAAACATATGTCGCGTCCCCAGATCACGACGCTTTGTTTTGTTTGTGTGGCTGTGTAATCATAGAACCTTCTTTCTCTCCTTCACTTGCAAAATTGCAACATTACCTTCTCTTTCGAACGACGGGCATCTTATCCCCTTTGTGGAAATTGTGAAAGAATTAGGCAATATATTTAATCGCTCTCTTACTTGTTTTGAATAAGTCGCGTATGTTTCAAGGAAAATCTTTAGAGTCCTCCAACAGCTCAACAGGAGTAAAGAATCACTTCCTACTACAATGCGTATGCTCCTAGTCAAAAGTCCCATCCTCCCTTTTTGTGACTCTGACTGTGTCCTATATGACGATATTATTGATGAGCCGAATGCCAAGCTTGAGTGTACGTTCAATACATCCATTTGGTTCGTCTATAGCTTCTCTAAAAGTGAACGTATTACCCAGTGTAGAGAAAGAGAAACTTCTTAACGTTACTAAAAGAAAATAATTTCACGGGTAACTTGCGTGATAGTCTATTCAGTAATGAAGCTCCGCACTATCTTTTTAAGATCTTCCATTTTATTGACCAAGATCATCCCACACATTCCAATCTCCGTGAAAGGGAAACAGTACTAAAAATTAAGTCACACCGCACGTGTAAAATGTGAAGATCTTTTATTATTCGTGGTGCTCGTGTTTCGAACAAACTAGCAATAACAATGGGAAATGCACCCTTATAATATCACTTCAGAAAATTCCATTTCGGGTCACGTATTTAAAACTTCAAATCGGTCTCTCGAAATTGCGCATCGGCAGTACTTAAATCCTTCAGTTAAAAAAAAATAAGCGTGTAAATTAATGTATTTCCTTTCAAGTATGTATATTTGCGTATTTTAATTTACAGTATCACTGTCTTTTGATAGGCCACATCTAATTACGTGTATCATAGCTTATTCCAGCGTAGACTGAGCACGTCGAAAGTCGTTTCGAGAGACCTTCGAACGGCTCAATTCGAATCATTTTTTCCCGATCCGAACTGGACCGATCGATAGCCTTTTGAATCGACTATCAATGTACCTCAAATTGGACATTAGTTCGGTTTGAATCACTTTGCAAAGTGAAGAAAAAATTTCTTTGTAAGCTCTAATAAAGAATAATAACAGTAAACGCAACAATTTTGAATTCAAACTGGTTCCATAACAAATTATTTCATAACAATTAATAAGACGCTTCATTCGGTACATGAATAATCATGCAGAAATATGAAATACCCATGCAATGAATATAGAAGATATCTGGATAAAAGATTATTCAATACATTAATTATTTGGTATTATGTTATATTTTACTTACGAACAAAATCCAGGAATGTCACGAACAAGAATAGCAGGGTGAGGAAAGAAATCTTCATTGTGGACAGAGACACAGAGAAATGATTTTAATAATAATTTTTGTACAGAAACTGAATGGATCTAGAATATTCTTCACTTGTATATATACTGCTTGTTATCTTCTTATTCTTGACGGAATTGCTAATTTGTCAGATAGGACTTTTCCACCACCACTGGTCTCTATAGAATAAACCAACTTCATTTGTGTTCGTTCTAGAGAGCTGGAAGGGACATTAACAAAATACGTCGTACCTTTAGGGATTGGGAGGGGGTACTTCAAGACATCATTCACTACGTTAGGAACAATGGAAAACAATCACGCCGGATGGAGGGGGGGGGGGATCAACATTTCTGAAATATGTATCACGTATTCTGTGAATGATCTCGGAGGTTTATAACCACCGTCATAAAATAAAAATCATACTTTGATGTATGCTTTGTCTGGTATTATATTATACTTATATGATTTCTTTTTGAAAGCAAGAATATATGAACAAATACAGCAGGAACGTGAACACATTTTTTCATCATTTTGCAAATACTACACCCTCAATTTCTTCCTTTTGGTGCAAAAATATTGCCATGAATTTTCTTAGTACAAATAAATCATTGCATATTACGACCAACTCTTCAGCATTCATTTATAATAAATATAACAAATGGAGTAGAGAAAAAATTATACAACACATGGATTCTGTGTAATTGTTTCCGTAGAATGGAATGACGTTATCAGTTTTACCGTTATTCACACATTTAGGCATATTTTTCAAATATTTGAACCACTGGTAGAGATAACGTTGTATCTGTCACCCCTTATACGCGAAATCAGTCAAAACTAGTTTTATCTAGTCAAAACGTGAATTAACCAAGTACACTTGTGCAAACCTGTAAAAAATTTAATTCCATCTGATTTCGTGTCTTAACTGCAAATATCAGTTGAAACTAGATTCCTTAATTTTGCTTTTGAGAAAACTGGCTTTACCTGCACTATTCAGTGAAAACCTGAAATACTGAGTTTGCAGTGACTTTTCACAGAAGATTGATGGTGGTAATTTCACGGTTTATACTAGTTAAAATTAGCTTCGATTGAATTCGGGTTAAAACTGTAACAAATCCACAAAAAACACTTTCGAAGAGAATTATTTCCACTGTATTGTAAGAGATTCTTGCCCACGGTCAGATTCCGGCTTACATACCAGACGGGATCCAGTCGGGTAATCCAGCCACAGAGCAGTGTTAAAATGTCAATTAAGGTGAGAAATCGGTAATTTGATTAGCCTTTATAGGGCCCATCATAAAGGATACGGTGAACTTTAAAAGTCAAATAAAGTTGACAAATTCTCGCGAGAAAATGGGAGTAGAGTTTCAATCACTGATGCTAGAATCTTCTAGCAACTCTTTTATTTTTGAAACCACGTGGTGATTTGAAGTTAGGAAGGAAGAAAGAAGAAAATATATACACAACACTATACTTCAATTGGAAATAATAATTATCGCGCACGAAGTGGATTTTTCAATATGATTTCTGAAATAAGACTTGAGTGCAATGTAACAGTTTCATTTAATAAGTTGAAACCATGAAAAAAATTTAGCGTTTTTTTTTTTAAAGAATTTGAAAGGCTAATTTCTGTTTTTTTTTTCTAATATCAAAAATATTTAAATTATTAAGTAATCTCTTTAAATAATAATTCATCTAGCATCCGTGAGTACGTGTTTGGTAATGTCACGGCTCTTAAAAAAGTGCAATTTCTACAAAAAAGTTCCTGAATAGTGTCCGCTCCTGATCGGTTTCTGACCATGAAACCCAACCAGTTGTAGCCCGGCTGGAATCCGACCAGAAACATTGCGGTAGGGCCAACAAGGACAATTTCTGCACGGGAAGTTAAGGATTTTAACAATTAGTTTTGAAGTCTGTCCCAAATAGAGGTGCACAATGATCAAAATAGCGAGAACTTTCAATAGAAAGACGCTCGCTTTTTTCTTGAAACAAATTCTTGTCCCACTTCGCATCATTAAAGCGATCATCTTGTATCATATGAGATTGATTGATAATTTCATTTTATAATATTCAGAATTGATTTATAAATACATTGTGCGAATTAAAATTATAGGTATTAAATCAAAAGTATTTTATTTCGACAAATTCATGAGATTGGAACAAAAAATAATAGTCCGTATTTGCATCATCTGAAGTCCCTTGATCTGGGGTTTCAACAACAATCGGAGCTTCCTAAATTTTTTAAAATTAAAATATTGATCGTTTTCAATTTCACAGTTTACTTGAATGAATTTTTTTTGCAGGACAAGTATCAAAGGTAAAATGAATTATTATAAAAGAGTTATCAGTTTAGGTATTAATTCTCTGAAAATAAGTCGTCACGTGAACACCTGGGTACCAAATATTTCATTGTAAATAAAATATATGATATGTCTAATAACTTCTTAAGATCTAACTTCTGTTTAGGTGGTGTATAGTACTGTGATCTAAGGATGGACTTAAATTGGTTTAGAGATGACTCTCATTTCTCTTCCCTATGTACTCGTCAAACGTCTCTACTTTATGCTTTGGATCTAGGATTAGCACGACACAACAGATCCGATTGCTGAAAAATGAATGTTATGTGAAAATTGGTTCAGGAAAATAATATTGCAGCCGGTAAAAGTGAAGATGTATCCATCATTATGAGTTATAGCCTTTCACTCATTTGTACTAATTTGTAAGTAATTTGCAAATTATAAGCTTTCTAGAACGTTTTTAAGAAATATAGAAAATTACCCTTTTTTACTTTGGTTGGTTTTTTAGTTTGGCTCAAAATTTCAAATTATGAAAAAGTGTGCTGAAGCACAATCCAGTTCCATAATTCTATCGAAAGTCATCATGCCTATAGGTCACTATTACAAAATACTACTACAAACAAACACCTCCGTAAAAATCAATTTTTCAGACTCAGGAGTTTCAAAACGTGGAGATTTGATCGAAAATGACGAAGTAAAGTTTTAAATAAAATTAATATCTTTTCGTTAGCATAGGAATATATGAAGTTGCTTTTGCTTTATTTTCTATTTTTGCATTCCTTGCACAGAAAAAAATAAAATTTCACTTGAAGAAAAGAAACGATGTCAAAAAAGTACCGAAATGAAATTGAACAATAATTGGTTATTATTTAGCAATACGAATATTGAAAGCATCCTAATTGTTTTTCAGTTTTCACATCCACCAAGATAGAGTGAACATAACTGAAGTTCAAAATGAGCTTTTAAGAAAATCTAGAACATCATTATATTATGTACTGGTATCAAAATTGAATGAAGACCAAAAATTTGCTGGCCTCTCATGAATTTTGATATGCATTGAATAGACATAAAATAAGAAGAATCGTATCCTGAAAATATTTATTTATTTTTTAATTTGTTTTTCATTTTATTATATTACCTCTGAATTGGCTATTATTTTTCACAGTGGATTTTGATTCCCAATAACGGAGGAAATCGTAAAAACACAGTGATTTAAGCCAATGGAAAAACACCTTTTTACCTTGAGTCATTCTTCTAATTTCAGAATTACTATTAGTGCAGAAATATAGGACATAGAAGCTTTAAAAACATTTTTGAAGTTTTCGATGTCCATGCTATACAATTTCCCAGCAGTTATGTAAAATTCGACTCTAGTCCTCATCATCATGAAAAGTAAGTCTTTCTCTAAATGTTTTGGTAAATTCTACCACGGGCACCTGCAGATTGCATCAACCAAAACTTCATTTAATGTTGATAAATAATCTCTGGCATAACAGTAAAGAAAAAGCTGCACCATCAGAACAACGTATGCAAATACCAGCCTTGGAAGCGACAGTGTTTTGCCTGCTTTTACGCCAATAATTATCTGGATTCCTGTAAATTAGATTAAGCATAAATCAGTTTTCGGATAAGCTTTCTGAGATCATTTTCACTAAAATTGCTAAAATTTTAAATACTGTTTATTCGAATGATAATCATATTATTCAATAATAAATACCTAAGACGACGATATTCAATGAGTTGAAAAAGAGCTGCACGAAAAGAATTCTATTGAAAGAATGCTCAAGTTGATGACACAGAGTAATAAGATGTTTATGTCTCTCAATTAAAATATGATGACTTTTACGAATTTGAATTCCATCACCAATCATCCCGAATTCAGTCATATCAGTCATGTCACAACAAATTTGTAGATCTTTCTTCGATGGATAATTTTTGTCTCATCATCTTTTCTTGTTTCTTGCATAGTCTGAAAGCAAAATGGAATTTTTTATTTTATTTTTTATATGTTTTATGGGGCCAAAATTTAAATTTTTGAAGAAAACTCAAAAAGTTGTTTTAATAATCTTGTAGGGCTCGCAAGAATCATCGTTTTTCTTCCTTACTTTTTTTCATGTCGTGCGTTGTTTGGCTTAAAATGTTGATTTCCGTTAGCTTATTTGGATTTTGAAACTAATATAACTCTAATAGTTTCCTTTTTATCGAAGAAACTCGTGAGGATACATTTTTCAGATTTTTGAGCACTACGAATTGCCGTATATAGAATTTTGAAGTTTTGAAAAAAAAAATTATTTCAAAAATTTTGAGAATGCTCTAAGTCTTTGAATTTTTATCAGAAGTAGCTGGTCTATTATATGCTAAATTCCACATTTTGAAAATTTGCAATGATTCCAATTTAGATTCCTGGGGTTTGTCAATTTTTGGTCTTATTTTCCTTTTTATTCATCCTGAAAAGGCCTACTCTTGCTCGAAATATTTTAAACCACAAGCTATAAAGATAATGTCATGAAATCCCAAAATCGAAACTTTGAAAATTCCCTGTATTTTTAATGTGAACTTCCCGATTTTGTCGATTTTCCTAGTGCATTTTCATAAAATGCATGGAAAATTAACATCATGAAGTAGTTTTTAAATTTAAAATCAAACGCTGCGATTTGAATAAAGCTTAGACACGGTTGAAAAATGTTTTTCATTAAGTAATTCTTAGAATTTTAAAGTTATTTTCACCCATTATTTCATATTGAAGTTCCTTTTGCTTGTATTATATATGTTTAATTGAGGACTATTTGGATATGTTTGTGTTACGAGCGAATCTCCATTCTTTTTTTTTGATGCCAAAATGTACATTCAATGCAACAATTTTTTCCCATGTATTTTGGCCATATATCGAGTTCTGAACATTAGATTGAGTCCCACGAGGTCTTAAATTGAAGATAATGAAATTTCCAACAATCGTTCTCAACATTGTTTTCCAATCTGTTCAGTAGTTTAGGTGTTATGTGCCAAAATATATGAGGAAAGTCCATTTTTTGCGCCAAAATAAAAATCGAAAATTCACTCTATCGCTGTGCAAAAATGGAAAAATTCAAATTATGTCCAGTTTCTTATTTTTTATGCATAGATCGCACTTTTAAGAAAAAAACATGGTGTTGATGAACAAAATATATGCATAAATGCCGGAGATATAAGCAATTGATTGAAGGTACCAAAATTCAAAGATAGTTCGCCTTTCTTTAGTGCGCGCGCTGCACCGAGTGTACAAAGGGATGGGCGATATCGATACTATTCTTTGAGCATCGAGTATAAAATATTCGATACTTTCAATTCGCGATTCCGATTCTAAAAAAGTATCGATACTAGTGTACCGATACTATTTTATGATATCGAACTCGCTGATTCTGCTTTCTTTTATTGGCTGATCCAGTGATTTTAACGGGTTAAAGCCTCCTTATTGCCTCCTTAATGGCCGTAATACACGCGCTCATTTGAAATGCTTGAAATTTGAAGCATTTTAAATGAGCGCGCGTATTACGGACAATGAGAAGCATTTTCCCTCCCGTACGCAACGCTTGCGCAGTCGAAAGAGTCTCGGCCCGTTAACATCATTGGGCTGATCTAAATATACCTTGTTAGTAGCAAATCGGATTTGAGTGTCAAACAATGACTTTTTTTCATGAGGATGCGCCTGACTGAATTTAAAAATCTCGCACTACGCACGAAGCACGGCATAATAGATTATCATAACCGACAATTCTTGACAGACTAAACGATTCGAAAATGTACAAAATTAGCAAGAAAAAACGAGAGTTTGAGTGCGTGAACAACCAAGATAATTCCTGCTATATTTGTGGTAAATAGGTCGTGATGAAAAATCAGCGGAATTTCACGAATTTGCTACAAGAGAACTATCTACAATACTTTCGATTAGTAGCGGAAAATCTTGATAAAGAATGGACACCAAGTATTATATGTCTTTCTTGCCATATGAATCTTATGGGATGGTCTTCTGACTCGGCAGAGTATGTATTTAGTGATATACTATATTAATATGAAATATTTTCATGGATTACAATTTTTTTGAACTTTAGGCGGCACATGAAATTCGGCGTCCCAATGATTTGGAGAAAACCATTTTAAATCAGTCACATTTCCAGTTCCACATTCGGATGCACTTCCCATTCCCAAATGTCCCACTTCATCTGACCTCCACCTGAGCTGTAGTTTACCAAAAGAAAAAACCACTGACAGTGAATACGAACCGAGTCAAGAGTCCCGTCTTCTAACCCAGCCTGCACTCAATGATTGGGTGAGAGACTTAGAGCTCTCAAAAGAGAAAGCAGAATTACATGCATCTCGAATGAGACAATACAACTTTTTGGATCCAAATGTCAAAATAACGTACTACAGAGACCGTGATAGACCTTATTCAAAATATTTCATGCAAAAAGGTCAAATATGCTTTTGCATGGATATTCCTGGTTTGTTGAAGGAGCTAGGACAGGCTTACGATGCAACATAGTGGCGGTTATTTATTGACAGCAGTAAAGATAGTTTGAAAGCAGTTATCTTGAATATTGGAAACCAAAAACCGTCAATCCCAATCGGACATGCTCTCAACACCAAAGAAACGTACGAGACAATGGTCGAATTATTGAAATTAATTGAATATGAAGAGCACGACTGGAAAGTTTCTTCGCATTTAAAAGTGGTGGGCATGTTACGAGGAATGCAAGCTGGATTCACAAAATATTGCTGTTTTTCATGTATCTGGGACAGCCGCGCTCGCACAAACCATTGCACGAAAAAAATCTGGCCCGGAAGAAAAAACATCGCTGTGGGCTCAGACAACGTTGCATACAAGCCTCTGGTGAAGAAACGAAACATCATCCTTCCACCATTACACATAAAACTTGGACTCTTCAAAAACTTCGTGAAAGCGTTAGACAAAGAAAGCCGAGCGTTTGAGCATTTAAGATCGATGTTCTCAAGACTTTCTATTGCAAAAATCAAAGAAGGAATCTTTGATGGTCCACAGATAAGAAAGGTGCTCAAAGATGAAAATTTCCCCTCATTATTGACACCTAATGAGGCTGCAGGCTGGAAATCATTCCAATTGATAGTTTCCAATTTTCTTGGGAACAATAAAAGCCCTAATTACAAGCAAATTGTTAAGGATTTGTTCAAGAATTATGCGAAAATGGGTATGGAATATGTATTGTTATTTTATTTCATGCATGTATTTCTTCATTACACTGGTTTAAAAAATGTATACATTTAATTTTAATTTCAACAGGTGTAAATATATCGCTTAAAATTCATTTTTTGATTCCCACTTGGATTTTTTCCCGGAAAATCTTCGCGACGTAAGTGACGAGCACGGTGAAAGGTTTCACCAAGAAATGAAAGCCATTGAGCAGCGTTACCAAGGATATTGGGATGCAAGAATGTTGGGAGATTATATTTGGTTCCTCATCAGAGAAATGGAACCTGCGAAGAATAGAAGACAAAGAAGGGGCCAACGTTATTTCTAAGCTAGCCAAGCAATATTGAAATTCATAATTTAAAACGAATAAAATGAATAAAATGTTTTCTATAAAAAAAAGAAAAAAATAGAAAACCAGAGTAAAACTTGAATTTTGGGTACCTTCAATCAATTGCTTGTATCTTCGGTATTTATACATTTATTTTCTTCATCAATACCTTGTTTTTTTTTTCTTGAAAGTGCGATCTATACATAAAAAATAAGAAATTGGACATAATTTGAATTTTTCAATTTTTGCCTAGCGTTAGAGTGAATTTTCGATTTTTATTTTGGCGCAAAAAATGGACTTTCCTCATATATTTTCGGACATAACACCTAAACTACTGAACAGATTGGAGAACAATGTTAAGAGCGACTGTGGGAAATTTCATAATATTTAATTTGAGACCTCGTGGGACTCAATCTAACGTTCATAACTCGATGTATGGCCTAACATGTGAAGCCATCGCCGACAAATATGAAAAAAAATTTCAAAAAATCATATCTCGAAAACCTATCCATGAAAAATTGTTTTAATGTGATTTTCGAGTTTAGCGAGCCAAAATACATAGGAGAAAAATAGTGGCATTAAATGTACAGAATTTTTGTTTAGTTTTGTAAACTATTGTAATTAATGTGGCTCGGAATATTATTTCAAGCCAAATTGATTTAAAACACTATATGAGTTTCAAGGGATTCTCTGCTCGCTCGTAACCTGAGAGCTTACTGTCAGCATGCTTACACAGCATTCCAAGCTCCCGGGGACTGACAGCGAGCCAACTTGCGAATGAGGAGAGTAATGACCTGTTTGATGACAGTTTGATTTTGATTTCATTAAATTCCACTTTTAATGAGATAGAATTTGAGATCTTCTGAATATTACAATGCATGCAAATATTACATTTTTCTTCACTCACGCACTTTGAAAAACAAATTTCGAAATAAAAAAAAGTAATTTAATAAAGTGATCCGACAAATAAGTTCCAAAAAATGATAATTATTATAGTTAAATGTCAACATTTTTGAACATTAGGCTGCTACAGACTTCAGCAAATTTTAATGGAAATTTTTTGTCTCGTTTTCTAATGTGGTCAACTTTTTGGACATTCCTCAATACTATATAATTTTATTATACGACTTTTTTCGTAATTTTGTGCGACTAAAGGGACATTTTTTCAGAGCTTCTAGTGACTCCGAAGCCTGCGTAAATAATTTAAAACTATCAAGTAGGTTATTCCATATTAAGAGAAGTTCATATTAATACGTGGCTTTAAGGATGGGAAATGAGAGGTATCAATGAACAAAATTTTTTCATGTAAAGCGGATTCCATCCTCATTCTTTATTCGTACATTACATATACATTTTGCAACGTATACTGATTATATTTTTCCTACACAAAATATTTTCTACACAGAATATTTCCTACACCAAATTCAGCATGCTTACACAGCATTCCAAGCTCCCGGGGACTGACAGCGAGCCAACTTGCGAATGAGGAGAGTAATGACCTGAGAGAATGATTTTAATCAAGGATTAAAATTATTCTCTGATGAAAACATGCTTTTTATTTTTACACAGGTATTTAAAATTTGTTTCCACTTCCCCGAACCACTCAATAACATGAGGGTGGATTGCGGAAGGGAATTGTATGAATGTACGGAATGATTAGTGTGCACCTGGGCCTAGGTGAAAGAGAAAATGAAACACTGTACCTAGAATATAAGATCAAAAGATTTAAAAAAATAGAATTAAGGGAAAACGAATTATACGGCCTCGAGGACCTAAATTAAAAACAATGTAAGGGTCCAAAAGGAACTAGGGTGTAGTTACACTCGCTATGTTGGACAGCCGCACACACCCTCCTTCCCACCTACATTCTCGGCATGAGCGTGTCTCTTTCCCGGCATACAAGAAACTATACTCTACAAACATAGCAGTTCAATGCACCTCGACTCTCTTCATTTCCTCTTCACGCGCTATTCTCCCATAAGTCCGTCTCGGTCTTCACCCCACATGCTACCCACCATGATCTGACAGCACGAGCACATGAGGCATCAAAACAAAGCCACGTGCTCACCCGGCAATGGTGCTACGCCGAAATTCTCAATTCCTCATGCAGAAACTCAAGGTTGGAAATAATAGATACTTACTCTAAGTTAAAAATTCCAACCTGCATCAGTTTTGATGCGAATTGAATCAAAAATTTTCTAAATGAATATAGCAAAAACTTCGAAGCACTTTACCTCCGTAAAATGTTGACGAAGTTCCTCTTTCAAAGGTGCAAAACTAAAAAGGAAAGCATTTAGCAATAACATTCTCGACAGTTCAGAAATCAAGCTACCTGGTTAGAAAAATTTGCAAACGCTGCTTCAGCTCTCGCGGTGTATCCCTACCTTCCGAACCCAAATTCCGCAACTCCGCAAAAATCCCAAATTGAATCACCTCAATTATAAACCGTCGAACAGAAGTCAAAATCGCAGTAACTTGGGCAACCTGGCATGGGCCAGAACTACCCAGACCTTTGTCCGTCCGTACGTCGGGATTTCGAGTAATTTGTAATTTTCTACGGCAACTGAACTTCGTACGTCGCAACGAGTCCTATCGCGGTTTTAGTCGGAACTATGCTTTTTCCGGACCGGTAACGGGTGCAAGCCGCCGGGACGAATGGTTTGCCTAATTAAATTCAAAACTAGAAATTCGGACGAAAAGTTAAAAGAAAATCTCTTTCCGACGGGAGTAAAGGCAATCGGGACTTCGAGTGAATCTGTAATTTGCTACAGCAACACGAGCCCCCGTAAATCGCAGCGGGGCCTATACCGGTTTAGTCAGAACTATACTTTTTCCGGACCGGTAACGGGAGCAAGTCGTTGGGGCGAATGTTTAGCTAATTTAATTCAGACCAACTCTAGTTTTTGCCCGTCCGTACTTCGCGATTCACATTCCGTCGTGACATGAGAGACAAATACTCGGTAAGCAAATAGTCGCGTCCTACTCCGGTTTAGTCGGGACTATACTTTTCTCGGATCGGCAATAGGGGTAAGTCGCAGCTACCGATCGAGTGGTCGATCAACGGAATTAGCAAACCGGACTAAAAATTGAAACTCCGTGCGAGGGAGGCAGGGCCGTAACGGGAACGTTTTTTCATCGCGGCCTATCCCGATTTACTCGGAACTATACTTTTTCCGGACCGGTAACGGGAGTGACGTTGTTTTTCGTGTCCTATCCGGCCTGCTAAAAACGAAATTAAGTCGGTCTAGAGAAGTTTACTTGTTCTTGAATCTCAAAACGAGACAGAGTAATTTTCTCGCAAGGCTGCAATTCTCTTTTATGAGAAATAGAAACATTTTCTATATTTCATAAAAGAAAAATCAGGGAAGTGAAAGGTGCTTGCGTGTTGTGTGGCTCTCGCGAGTGACCTAAAGTAACAGACTAGAGTGGGTTAATCAACCCACGGAAATTAAAGGTTTTTGCTCGCTCTGTTAAGGGCAGGAAAAATTAAGAAGGTACCTTGGTTCCTTTTGCATCCAGTTTTTCCATCCGTCGAGCGGTAGTTTTAGCACAACGAATTGGTGAGGTGTATTCTTCTCTTTTTGCTATTATATTTTTCCTTTCCTGTACCTGTCGGCACATTCTACCTATTGTAGAATGTGCCCTATCATTCGAATCTTGCTCTTGTGTAATGTTCCCTATTTCTTTTTGTCTTGAATACACCTCATTATTGTTATAACAGATTGGAAACACAAATTAATTTCTAATTCGGCAAACCTGTGAAACCCTAATTTCTCATTGCAATTCTAAATTTCCGGGACAACAATTCTCAGTCCGTGAGTAGGGATACAAACCCACAAAAAAATAAAAATAGGAAAGTCGAGTCTCTCGCCCTTCCTTCAGTTTTGGGGAAGCCACCCCCCAGAGTATTGATACTAGGCAGCTTTTGTTTACGGGTCCTTTTATTATGGATTT
>CAKNXH010001013.1:169984-233946 GCA_932178445.1 Andricus quercusramuli
ACTAAAGGGACATTTTTTCAGAGCTTCTAGTGACTCCGAAGCCTGCGCAAATAATTTAAAACTATCAAGTAGGTTATTCCATATTAAGAGAAGTTCATATTAATACGTGGCTTTAAGGATGGGAAATGAGAGGTATCAATGAACAAAATTTTTTCATGTAAAGCGGATTCCATCCTCATTCTTTATTCGTACATTACATATACATTTTGCAACGTATACTGATTATATTTTTCCTACACAAAATATTTTCTACACAGAATATTTCCTACAACAAATTTAATGCTGTCATACATATTTTCCCCACACAAAATATTTTCTCCACAGAATATTTCCTACACCAAATTTGATGCTGTCATACATATTTTTCCAACACAAAATATTTTCTCGTTGTGTAGAATATACTTTGCGTATTATATATTGTGTGTGAAATATATATTGTGCAGGGAGAATATTGGACATAATATTTTCTCGTACAATATTTTGAGAATAAAATATTCACTATTTATTTCTGTGTAGGATATATTCGGTAATGAAAATGGTATGTATAGGAAGAATATAACAGTATTAAATTCGTTGTAAGAAATATTCTACGCATAAAATATTTTGTGTAGGAAAAATATGATCAGTATACATTGTGTACAATATATTATGTGTACAATATATTACGTGTACAATATATTATGTGTACAAGATATTTGTGTAGGAACGGGTACTATTAAAAGACATCTTCCCGCTCATGTTCGTGTAACACGCGAAATATATGGCGGCCCTGATATACTGAATGTGTTCTGGAGTTGATTGTAACTTGATCGTTACGAAGTTTTTTCAGCACCACTCCGTAGCCACTTTCGGGTTCCGTAACTGAATTCGTAAAATTGTTATCAAATTAGTAATTGAGTGGTTGACTCATGAAATAGAAATTTTAGCATTTCACTGATGGAATATTTAAAAAAATCAGAATTCAATTTGTCCAAATGACGAGGTCCCATCTCGGAGATACCAAACAAAAAGGTGCTAACTGGCGTGTTTAACTCTGGAAGCATCGAAATTCCATATAAGTTGTATTGTGGACATCGGTGCCCTCAACTCTGTAGCACCTTTTCATTTGGCTTCTCCGGGATGGAACCTGGTCATCTAAACATGTCGAATTTTGTCTTGTTATAGTCAATTGGTATAAATATTGACCAGTCATTTTATGACTTCGGTTACCAATCAATTAATATTTCTTTTTTTAGATTGCGTTTTAGTTTTTTAATTACCGAATAGACCAGAAGGATCTGTTTTGTAAAACTGCCCAGCAGACCATTTTCCAACATTTTCACCATTGCGCCTGATTCTGCAATTTGTATCATAGTCTTTTTCATCTAGTAGAATATGGGCTGGCCGCTGATCTGGTGGCAGCATCTGAGCTCTTGCATGAGCTGCTGCCTCAGCTGGTAACATTTCTGATCATGTGAAAAAATACAGTTAGTAATCATTTCGAAGATGAAAAAATCATGAATTTAGAACTGTTAAATTATTCCGAATTGTGAGTCTACTAATAATTTTCCTAAAAATTAGGTTTTTAATTTTATTTTTGAATCCCAACAATTTTTTGTTAGTTCAAAAAAAGTATATATACGAAAAATTTGAGCCATTTCGGTTAATATGAACATGTGTGTCATCTGTGAACTTGTCACTTCGAGTAAACACTTTTTGAAAGGTAGCATGCATCTTGACTAAACGATTTTTTTACAATTTCATTTTTCAATTTGTTTTCTTTAGCATGCCATAAGGGTCTAAATACGAATTTTCCCACTATTTACTTCGTTCTGAACGTTTCCGATTTCTTTCCGAATAAATGTGGAATGCAAAATATAAATTCAATTGATTTCTTATGTATATTCTGAACCGAATATATATTTCCAAATAAATGCCCCAGTGTGACAAATAGCTTTTTCCGATGCTTTTCGAATTGTAACCTATGTAGGAGCGCATTTTCGATTTTTTTTGGCAAGATCCGAATAAAATGATATTAAAAACGTTATTCAACGTTGATTCCTTTAGACTGCCTGCAGCAAAATTCTTTCCTGAAAATGTAGAAATAAGAAAATTTCATAACTACTGAGAAAGCCTTTTTTACTTCCAAATGTCATATATTTAATTTGCTCAAATCTAAGTTTCAATTACTGGATCTTCTTCTTTCACCAAATAGCTTTTCTGTATTATGAAAAAATCTACTCTGAGGTATATGAGATACAATTTGCATTGAGCCGGACAATAATGCTTTACTGAAAACACTATGAGAAATTAGAAAAAAATTTGGTGAAATAGCTATCAGTGTCTGCTGCGTCGCCACTTTGCTTCTTCAATTCCATTTCTATCGTTTGTGGCAGGTATTTGGTTGCACCGAACTCGATTCAACCAAACACCATTTGAAACAAAGCAATTCAATGTGGCTGTATTTTTTGTGAGATGTACAGGAATCGCCATCATTGGCAGAGGCTGGCTATCACAAACGAATTTTTCTGAAGCTTATGAAAAATTCAATTGGTTTGTTTCAGTCGAGTGTTAGTGCAATGGAATACTTACTATTGGTTGGGTTCATCGATTGCACAACTGGGAGGAAGCGAGTAAGTGAGTAAGCAAGAATCCTAGATTAAAAAGGTGCCAGCGACAAGATGGGACAACGATATTTTTGAGTTATGAAATCTCCCTATTCCTAGATTTTCATTAATCATCTTTGCTGGATCCTAAATGAATCGATTGGATTACTGCAACTTGAAATTCTTTGGAGATAGAAATAAATTATTACTAGAAGAATATATATTTTTCTAATTCGAATCGGGAAGAAATTGGAAACATTCGGAAAAAGTAAATTGGAGAGTCCTTCGGAGAGAAATCGGAAATATTAGGAAGGAGTTGACAAGCGGGACATTTTTTTCCAAAAACCTGAAAATGGTACGACGTCGAGCCAGAAATCTTATCTTTAATTTAAGCCAAGAAAACTTGAAAAATCTTCAAGGGTGCCCGAGATATGATTAAAAACGTTCAATCGTATCTGAGATCAATTTTAGTCGACGATCACTGTTCTCGACCGGTCTGTTGCTCGCCTCCTTCGTTGAGGCAGGACCGAATAGGTCACGCACAGAGGTAGCGCCTAAGTGGATATTATTCTATTCTTTAATATGGAGAATATATTTTATCCAAATAATTGTGAACAATCACAAATAACAATGAATATTTTTCCCATGCACCATAATTTGAAATAAAAATTACTAATGCAGAGAAGAAAAGTATAAAAGGGCTCCACTTAGGCGCCACCTCTGTGCGTGGCCTATTCGGTCCTGCCTTAACGAAGGAGACGAACAGCAGACCGGCCGAGAACCGTGATCGTCGATTAAAATTGAGCTTAGATACGATTGAACATTTTTAAGCATATCTCGGGCACCCATGAAGATTTTTTTAAGTTTTCTTGGCTTAAATTAAAGATAAGATTTTAGGCTCGATGTCGTATAATTTTCAGGATTTTGAAAAAATTTTCCTAGGTCGAACTAAACGTTGAATTTGAGGTAGAAAATTTTAGAAAATCTTGAATTGTTTTTTTGGACTTCTCACATGCTGTACTGTTTTCAAAAGGTTAAAAAAATATTTTTGGGTACCGCTGCACGTGGAATTTCATGAGCTTCCCAACAGTTTAAAAAAAATGCCCCATCTCTTTTTTTCACCGAAATATCGTGGTTCGAAGTCAGCAGTGATTTTTAATAGCGCTCACCCGAGTCGTGCGCAAAATTTCCGACGGTAGTGTATATAATAAATAAAAAATGTCTGAAAAGCCAAATGTCCTTATTTTCCGATTTGTTAATCACTGCCCTACTAAAAAAAAAGTTCAGGAAGCGTCAGTGAAGAAGTCAGGACTTCTGACCATTTCGGATCACTTTTCTTACGTTTCTGGATAGAAATCATCAAGAAAAGTCAGAATTCATAAAAAAAAATGTTTAGAAATCCTCAGAGCTTAGGTTCGAAGAATAATCCTTTCATATTCATTATATTATATTATATTCATTTATATTTATATATGCGTATTCTCTTCTAACTTATATTTAATTATTAACATTTATATACTAAATGACTCTGAAGGTGAATCTGAAAATTTTTTCGGTTTTGACGTATGACTTCCTCTTTACAATCTACACTATGTTTATACTAATTTTGAATTTTTAGGAAAATTTTTAGGTATCTGAAATCGCCGAAACCCGTCAATTCTGAATTTATAACTTTTAAATATGTATATGCAACATTGAAAACAAATTTATATTCAATTGTTAATACTTTTCGGGTGGTCTACCGACAGTCCTCGCCGATGAGCTACCTCATCGGATGTGAATTACTATGTCTTCAAAAATGACTCGTCAGGAATGGTCAGGATGTACAGAAATCGTCAGAACTTGTAACCATTTGTGAGATTCCTGAGTTTTTTTAGTAAGGTGATTTAAAAAAGAAAAATATAATATGGCAAATTTCATTTTAAATCGTAGAAGCATCCGACTAGAAAAGAAAAGCTGCCATCATAAGGGTCTTCAAAACAAATTTCTTTATTTTTCTTTGGCTTAAACCTCTGATGGCAACGGCGGTAGTATTTATCCACTACCCGAATCGGGTAGTGAGGCAATGAACTTTCGAGTTTGAACTGCTAATCCATTTTTTTTAAACCTCTGATAATAAAAACATAATAATATTTAAGTGGATGAAAATATTCTTCTCAGAATAACTGACATCAGGTTAATATCCATAGCAAATTTTAACTCTCCAGCACAAATACTGTAGGAGCTATTCGGAATGGTTCAACTGCGATATGCAATCTGGTGCCAAAAATCAGAACGAGAAAGAGCATTTAGAATTTTAAAGATGCATTTCAATTTTTATAAAAGTCCTTTTACGATTTTTTGTGGAACTTAAAGTATTTCTTGCATACCACAAGTAAGTCTCTATCGAAAAAAAGTGTTCAAGATGGAATTTACATCTTATACAGTAAAAAAACACATTGTTTTTCAAAAGTTTTTTAATAATAAAGAGAAGTATTTTAATATTTATTGTTTATTTCAACACATTATCAGCTTGAATTTGATTATTTCGACGCAAAAGTGAACTCGTAGAAAATCTCAAATTATTTACACATGAAATCCTCTCCTAGGGGCTGTGATACCTTGTAGTTGGCGTGTAGCTTAAGCGTGTGGGACAAGGAGGTCGAACGGACCTCTGCCCATATGTGTATGGATATGGATGAAAGAATCCTTATAAACGGGCTCTCCTGGTATGTATGTATGATTGCAGTATGGTAGAAGGGTGAAAGAGCCTAGCTAACACGGGCCTTCTGGATCCATGGGTCGAGGTTCCTCCCGGGCTGATATCCAGTTTTGGAATCGGGACGGGAATGACCTACGGCCCGCACAGAGATCAACAAACAGCCCTCCGTTAGTATGGTGGCATGTGAGCGCTAGTATTCATTAAGTGTCTCACTCAATGTGGCCATCCCCCTTCGCACCTAGGGGTATTAAAGTGTCCTAACGGCCTCTCGGGTACATTGAACGACCTCCCCGAGTACGTAGTTTTATCCCTGCATGCGGGGCTCTGCAGGGGCGGACCTTTTATTTTCCTAGCTGCTCGTGAGATCAAAATGAACCCGCCAAAAAACAAAAACTTGAAGGAAGCAGGAAGGCAGGTGGCGGAGGGTGGAGAGGGGTTGGACTCGAACGGATCTAACATAACCCTTTCCTCTCAGTCTGTCTGTCCGGCTGGCCAAACTCAGGAAGCGGCTGTGCCCCCAGCTACCCAGTGAACTAACCCCCCGACGGTGCCCAAAATTCGAGATCTCGCTCTGTAGGGAAGGGTCTTCGTATTCGTCGCAGCCAACCCAGAGGCTGAAGCATGGCTACATGACACAGTGGCTGAGACCAGGCCCTGAGAAGGCGCATTCCTAAAAGCATGCGGGGTCGAATTGCTACAGAGCATGATGAGCGCACCACCGGGGTTCCCAGGCTACCTGGAAGACCTGTCTGTGCTCCTTCGGTGCTTGAAGGGATTCAACCCTTCACTGAAGACAGCGTCCTGGCAAATTGTCAGGCACGAAAGGTCTCAGGAAGAAGACACAGCGAAAGGTATCGAGCACCTCCTAGTTGTGCAAATTCCTGAGTCCCAGATGAGGGCCTTTGCGGTCCTCAACGATAGGCCATTTTACCACATTGGACACGTGAACAGACCTAAAATGATGACTCCTGGCCTAACGATTACCCAAATCAACTTGCATCATAGCAAAGGCGCTTCTGCGATTCTGCAGAGGGGCATGGCTGCGAGGCATACAGGTATCTCGCTAATCCAGGACCCTTGGTTAGTTCGAGATACCATGAGGAAATTATGGGATGGGAGCTGATTCTTGTTACAGGGACCTCAAGCCTGCCAAACCAAGAACCTCCATACTGGTGACGGAAGTCAACGTTGTGCCGCCGCTAGAATTATGTTCAAGAGACCTGATGGCGATAGCCACCGATCTTGGAGAAATAGGAAAGCTAGTCATGGGATCGGCCTTCTTTCCATATTACAGCGACATCAACCCGCCAGTGGAGGTACGTACACTGATAGATTACTGCAAGGTAAGGCTCTTCTGCTAGGGTGCAATGCTAATTCCCCTGACGTTTCGTAACTCGGAGGTGCCCAGCTCAATTAGAGACGTGGACACCCTGGAGATGGCAGCCAAGATTTTCACGGAAGCCATCAAATCTACTTATGAAACTAACTTCCGACCCACGAGAGTCCGAAATTCTGGGGAGAGACACTGCCGGAACGAAAAACTGAAAGGGCTTCGCAGGGAAACCATAGAGAGGTTTAGACGTGCCAGTACTGGCAAAACGGATGAACTATGGACTTCGTTTACGACGATGAGGGATGAATGCAGGGGTGTAATACGTAAGGCGGAGCAAGAAAGTTGGACAAACTTTTTTACAGACATCGAGAAAGGAACAGAGGCATCTAGACTGGACATGCTGGTTTCTCGAAACCCGGATGTAATTCTCGGCACCTTAAAATTGCCCAACCGGGGATATTCAGCATAAGACAAGGAGAACTTGGCTCATCTGATCAAGGCACATTTTGCGGGCTTCATAAGGTCTGAAGAAAAGGGGGCGACACCTCAGAGGCAACCAAAGCCGTCTGTGGCCCAACTGGATCCGACACGACAACTAGCCAACGAGATTTTCATTCCTTTCAGGGTCAGGTGGGCCCTGAAGTCTTTTAGTCCTTACAAGTCTCCAGCTCCGGATGATATATATTCGGTCCTCTTACAGAGGGCTAGAAAGATCATCATAGGACCGCCCGTGTGACTTGCTAGGGCTAGTCTGACGCTGGGATATGTCCCAGCGGCATGGAGAGGTACGAGAATAGTCTCCTTTCGGAAAGCAAGCAGGATTGCTTGTACTTCATTCAAGAATTTCCCTCCCATCAGCCGTACATCGTTCCTACTAAAAACAGTGGACAGACTTGTGGATAGATATATTCGCGACAAGGCCCTGTACGGAGCAGTGACACTAATCGAAGGACAACTGATGCAAATAGCAGTCGTGGAATGGACCTGCCACATGTAAGCAAAACAAGACAAAACATGTCACCCAACAAAACAAAATTGCAAAACCCAAACAATGAGGGATCCGCTTCGGGTCCCTCTCCCAAACCACCGCCAAAAGTGGGAGGCTCCGTAAGGGACAACCCACCAGAGGCGGTGCGAAACAGTGAAGATGGTGGAGACAAAAATGTCGAAGCCGTAGGAGTGCAATTAACGGAACTCTCCGTAAAGAAGAGGAAGCGTGGTGGTGAACAAAAGAAGAGAGACCGTAATGCACGGCTCGCAAACAGCAGTCAAGGCTCCTCACAGGGGGCAGTGGCTGCGGGAAATTTACCCGGAGCAACTCCTCAGGCTTATGCTATAGGCAAGAGGAAGAAGGGCTCCGGAGAAACTCCCCCAAACAGGGAGTTGAAATGGCAGAAGGTCCTGGTAGAACAGGGTCTCACTTTCGCACATATGGCCAACAATGCCCTGGCGAGAGTTGTCGTTGCGTCGGGTTATCCTGATAACTGTCTGACTCTTGAGGACTTGGACAGTTTGAGGGATGAAATCTCAAAAGGGATTGACGCGTTACCTCGCGCAGGACGCGCCCCCAGATTCAACCACATCTTCCCTAGGTCGGGAGCCATCGTTGTAGAAGCCGCTGACATCTGGTCGCGAGACTGGATTGTCGAGAAAACCCCAACGTTCAGGCTAAAAGAAGGTATGAACTTGGAAGTCAAGGGGATGGAGTGTCTGCAAACTTACCGCAGGGCGACCGTACTGATTCACGGTAACCTCGAGAGTCCGGCGACCATTCTGGGGCGCCTGAGTTTTCAGAACCTGTCCCTACGAACTGATTCATGGAAGGTATTTTCCGACGGGCAGGGATCCAGGTCGAAGGGAAGAGGCTGGATTCTGGTTGTTGGACTTCCTGAATCCTCGATCAGAGCCCTGGCGGCTCTAGATTATCGTCCCTATCTAGGGGCGAGTAGGGTTACCTTCCGGGTGACCCAGCTGGGATCCGCAGGGGTCCCAGAAGCGTCCGGAGATGCCCCGAAATAGCCTCTTAATGGCTGAGACGGGAATCTCCATTACGCAGATTAATTTGCACCACAGCAAAGGCGCCTCGGCGGTTCTAGCCAGACGCATGTCTGTGATGCAGACAGGGCTTGCCCTAATCCAAGAACCCTGGTTATACAGGGAAAGGATTTGTGGCTTGTCAGGATGTGGCTCCATATGCAAGGGGCCACACGAAAAAACGCCAAGGGCATGCGTAGCCGTCAAGGGTATGCATGCGATCTTGGTGCCTAAATTCTGCTCCAGAGATCTCACCGTTATTAAGGTGAGACTCAGAGGCAGTAGCGGAGAAAGACTAGAGGTATTGTCAGGAGAATAAGATTCCTCTTCTGTTGAGCTGTGATGCTAACTCACACCACACGGTGTGGGGAAGCACAAACATCAATGACAGAGGGAGAGATTTAATTGAATATATAGCAGGCACAGAGCTGGAGATTCTGAATCAGGGTGATACTCCCACATTCCAAACTAAAAACAGGAGTGAGGTGCTCGATTTGACTCTATGTTCAGGTGCACTGAGGAGCAGGGTAGTGGATTGGAGAGTCTCCGACGAGGAGTCTCTTATTATGGTATTATGGTTATGGTACCATTGATGAGTTGGAGCACGCCGCGGATTTTCTGCGAAGGGCTCTGACAACATCATATGAGAACGATTGCCTTACAAGCACTATCAAGTCTAGGAAGGTAGCAGCATGGCGGAACACCCATCTGAAGAGACTCCGTAGAAAGACAAGAACGTTGTGCAATAGGGCGAATAGAACTAAATTGCCTTCGGACTGGGTCATCTATAAGAGGACCCAGTGCGAATACAATTAAAATCTGAGGAAATATAAGCAGGAAGATTGGAGGGGCTTCTGCGAGGAATCGAAAAACATTCCGGAAACAGCGAAGCTCCACAAGATCCTAGCGAAAAATCCGGACGCTCGCCTCGGGCTCATTAGGCTCGATGATGGTGAGTTTGCCGAGGATGAAGAAGCAACGCCGAATCACCTGATGGAGGTTCACTTCCCGGGTTTTCAGTGAATCGGACCCGACCAAGAGGAGGAAGACCGAGGCCAGGGGGTGGAGAGGGCCAACTGGAGTTTCGCCACTGAGGTCGCTGATTACAAAAAGGTGGAATGGGCCGTAGGGTCCTTTTGCCCCTTTAAATCACCAGAGGCGGATGGCATATGTCCAGCGCTTTTACAAAAAGGCATGGACTTGGTCATCCCTCTTCTGACGAAATTATTCAGGGCAAGTATAGCCCTTAAACACGTACCATCGGCATGGAAGGATGGCAGAGTGGCCTTCATACCCAAACCTGGCAGGGAAGGCTACACTGCTGCCAAAGATTTCCGACCAATCAGCCTAACGTCCTTCATTCTGAAGACGCTAGAGAGGCTGGTCGAGAGATACATTAGGGATGAGGTGCTTTTGGCCTCCCCGCTGCATAGAGGGAAGCATGCTTCCCAGGCAGGCTGCTTGGTAGAAACTGCGATTCATGCTGTTGTAGCAAAATTGAGCAGTTGGAACAGAAGGGGTACGCTGTGGCGCTTCCTTGGATATAGAGGGTGCCTTCAGCAATACTCCTCCAAAGGTCATCTGTCGAGAGGCTTGGAGATGTGGCGTGCCAGTTCAGCTAGTATGCTGGATAGGAAGTATGCTACGCCGAAGAAGCCTCGAAACCAGATGGGGTAAGGCCTAGTAAGGGGGATAGCTCGGCGGGGGTGCCTACAGGGGGGTGTCCTGTCGCCCCTCCTATGGTGCATTGTAGTGGACGGCCTCCTTCGAAGGTTAAATATATGCGGACGACTTTGTAATCCTAGTTAGAGGGGCTCATCTGGAAACGCTGATGGGTCTTATAAGGTCGGCGCTGCGCATCGTAGAGCTCTGGTGCGATAGCACAGGGCTCTCGGTAAATCCGGAAAAGACCAACCTGGTCATTTTCACGAGGAATTATAAAGTTCCCAAAGCTGACGCTCCTGTATTTTGTGGTGGGAAGCTGACGTTTTCAGATTCAGTTAAATATCTAGGAGTAATCCTGGATAGCAAGCTGAGCTGGGCGAAGCACCTGGAGACCCAATGCAGAAAATTTGTCATAACTTTTTGGATGTGCACGAGAGCCTTTGGGTTGACGTGGGGGTTAGGGCCTGAAATGCTTGCATGGCTCTACTCTGCTGTCTTAAACCCCAGGCCCTTACGTGCGGCCGTGGTCTGGTGGCCACGAGCAGAATATAAAACAATGCAGGACAGGCTGCGAAGATTACAAACTCTAGCATTTAGGGGTTTGACTGGAGCAATGAGGACTGCGCCTACAGCGGCGATAGGATTCATGCTCTGTGAGGAACCCCTACATGTTGCGATAACCGCCAGAGCGGCTCATGCGATGGGCCGCCTGACAAGAGCAAATAGATGGACTCCGGGGACTAAACAAACTAGACACCCGAGTGATATCAGCACACTGCCGATTCTACAGATGAGGCATGATAAAATAACAAAACGCTTCAACTTTGCCAAGGCTTTCCGCGTCTGTATCCCAAGTAGGGATCAGTGGAAAGAAAATGGTAACCAGCTCCTCCAAGGGAAAATCTGGTATAGGGATGGCTCCAGGGGAGAGGGAGGGTCAGAAGCAGGAATTTATGACAGTAAGAGAGGGAAAGGGACAGGGTTGACACTTGGGCGACATGCTACTGTCTTTCAAGCGGAGGTCCTGGCCGTCCTCCGCTGTGCTGACACACTAATAGAGGAAAACACTGCTGGTAGACAGATGGGGATCTGTTCGGACAGCCAAGCGACACTAACTGCAATAGGGAAACCAGACATAACATCAGAACTGGTTTGGGAATGCAAGAAGGCATTCAACCAACTTGCAGAAAGAAACAAAGTGGCGGGATGGCCATTAAAAACTGGATCCGAACAAAACACAGGCAATACTGGGAACGAACCAAGGGTTGTCGTCAGGCGAAATCCATCCTGGGGTATACTCATAGGATGGACAGAGCCAGGGAAATCCTGAGTTTACCCAAGAAAGACATAAGGACAGTGGTACGGATCCTGACAGGGCACAATCACTTGAAATATCATGTGCACAAAATGGGGTATAGCCCCACGACGGAGTGCAGGAGGTGCGGCAGGGATGATGAAACATCCCTGCATGTATTATGCCAGTGCCCGGCATTAGCTAGGCTCAGGCAACAGACCCTCGGTGTCCATTTTATGGAAACAGAGGAAATCGAAACGCGATCGGTGCTCGACATACTAGGCTTCGTCAATAGGTCTGTGGTCGACTGCTGAGAGTGACGAAGTAAGGGTGTGGCACAATAGGCTTTATAGCTTGAGCGCCAGGGGAGTTCTCTCATGGATTTCCCGCCCGTATTAAACCTAACCTAACCTAACCACTCAACGTATCAGTGCTACGAAGCCTGACATCGTCCTCCAAGATCTGAAGAAAAAGACCATTTACGTGATTGAATTCTCGGCACCAGCCGATGGTAATATCACGGAAAAGGAGGGAGAATAACGGGCGAAATATCAAGCACTTCTTTTCGAGCTGAGTAGGCTGTACCAAGGCTACAAAGTCCATCTTATGATTCTCATACTCGGCTGTCTTGGAGGTATGAAAGCTTCATTTACCAGCCAACTCAACAAGATTCCGGCTCATCGCGAACCGGATGCAAAAGGCTGTTCTCCTGGGATCACTCCATCTGCTCCGTCAACACTGTTCCTCTTAAATTCTACAAAGGATAAAAACTGTAAAGAGAAACTGCAAACTACACCATGCTTCTAATTTTGTCCCTACAACATCAGCGCTGAAGATTTCAGACATCGTATTATATTAACTTCTAACATCCTTATACATTAGTCACTTGACTTAGTCCATGACTATGATGAAAAACCGGGTTCACCCGAGAATAAGATTGTAAAAAAAAAAAAAAATAATAATAGATGAAATATTTACTATCCATGAAATCTGACCAAAAAGTAAGTTTAGAATTCGTATTTCAATTCCAGTCTTCTATTATTTATATTTTCCGTATAATCTAGATCCAATTTTCCGCTACACATATTAATTAGAGTTCACTTGAGCTTATAATACATTGAAACTTACATGACATAGAAAAAATATTTTTTTTTTAACAAAAAGTTTTTGACAGAAATGTTTTTTTTTTCACTGTATAAGATGGAAATTCTATATGAAACGCTTTGTTTCGAATAAAGACTTATTTCAACTATTCAAACATTGTTTTAAACTCTACGAAACAAACGTAAAAAACCGTTATGAAAACATAAAATGAATCTTTAAAATTATACTTACTCTTTCTGGTTCTAATTTTCGCACCAGATGGCGTAATTGTCTGCCACTATTCCTAATAGGAGTGGTATACGGCGAACGGACATCCAGCCGTGGATCTATACTGGATTTCCAGCTTAGCTTGCGAAACCCTGAAAAACTACAGGTATTGGAACCATTCTCTAATATTTCTTTCATATTATATTTTGGTTACCTTGCTCAAATAATCTTCTTGCTTCTCTAGGGTTTGGCGTCCTCGAATGAGATAAACCTTTAAAAAGAAATATAGGGATTTTTCATTAACGAATTTTTTCAATGAACCCCGAAGTCAATAGTTCGATTCACCCAAACATTTTTCTCATTGCACGCAGGAAACATACCTACAAAGAATTTAGAACATATTCAGAACAGTATTTTGTAAAAAATTTTCAGTGCAGTGCATGTAAAGAGTTTCAGGTTTAAAAATTGGTAATAAAATGGGACAGGACTTCTATTCGTAAAGCCAAATAGTATTTCAATACAATATGGATTGAGGTTTCTATAATGAGGGTTCAGATTAGAAGCTCTTCAACATTGAATTTTTGCTCTAAATTGTTGACCATAAATGATCGAATATATTATTTAAAGAAGCATTCTCAGAAGAATTAAAAAATATTTGGGGTGTTTCTCATATCATGTCATCATGTAATGAAAACTCCAATTTATCATATTTAATTCGAAAGTTTAGTAGGGAAAGTGTGGGTCATTCCAGAATTGATCCACTGATAAAGATAATTTGTAGTAGAGAACAGGACAAGATGAGCATAGCTATCGTTTTCAGTAAAATATTTTAAACCTATATTAGTTTTTAAAAACGCAAGTGGATCTATACATTCAATGAACCTTCCTGCATTAATTTTATGAAAGACGAAGTGTTGGCAGAATAGTAAATGCAATAAAAATATGAAAGTCATGGATTCTGCACATATTTCTTCTCGCCCCATGATCTGGGCCGAGACGAGACACGTATTGGGGCGAGATGAGACACCTCAGCCATTCACTATATAAAGTATTATGAAAATATAATTACATATGATAAAATATCAATGTTTTCACTATTGAGCAATATGATTATTTGTACCTACTCATGCTCTGTGAAATGTTCAACAAATGCTTTTATAAGGTATGATTAAGTCTTATTACGCAGGGGAAGGATGTAATCAATATTTGAAAGTATGAATGCATTTAATAATCAATTGATTCAAATTTTGCCTTATATAATATAATTTTTCTAATTTCAATCAAATAAATCAGAATCATTGAGACATATTTTTCAATAAATGTCTTTGATAAATCTGCTGTCGAATTAGTCTTTATTTCAAAATTTTCATTTATGTCATATTACTAAAATCTTTTTGCAATAGTTTATAAACTGTTTCTATAAAATTCACACTTAAAAACCAGAATTTTTGCGGCATGAAAATTGGAACTTTTCTGAAAATTTTGAAGAAGTGATTTTAAATATGAATTTTAGAAGCCTTCTGCTACTTGTCTGTGTTAATATAAATGAAAACAATAGCAGCCATATACTCTTATAGCTTTAATATTACCTGTTTTTATCAATGAATTGCGTATAAATACGATAGCACATTCTAGAGCGATAAATAAACTTCACGAAAAACCTCAGTTTCGAAATATGATCTGTTATTTTCAATCGATTCTTTTCATTCTATGATATAATAGAAGAACATGATTTAGGTGTAGAAATTTTTAACATTTTTTTCACCTTATCTCCTTCATTTAATTTTTTTTTCTTTTTTCGAAAAATTCATTCTCATCATTCCTGTTATTTCTGAAAAGAACAGCAACAAAAATCACATATTTAGAGTGAAAATTCCGTGTCTCATTTGACCCCGTATGCTCATCTCGCCCCGGTCTCCCCTAAACTAATATTTCAGAATTTTAGACGACTTTGTTTAGAAATTGGAAATAAAAAAGTAATATAATAGGAAAATGCCGCTAGGTGGCTAACTTTGCGGTTTAACTGTTTTGTCGGCTCCTGTATTTTCGACTTTCTCGGTGTCCAAATTGACTATTTTATTGGTGCTTTGGTGGTATTGAAATATGAGTCTACTTCCTGATACGGTGTTCGAGCGGCGGAGTGGAGATATACCATCGTTATTCATAATCTGCCTTCTAAAGTTTGGTGAGTGTAGCTTGTGTTTACCGCTGTCGTAACGGTTTCGTTTTCACTGGGTCCACTTTCCGATGTGCCGACAGCGTAGCGACAGTGGAGCCGATACATTACTACACTATAGTACTTGTCACGGCAGTAGATCGGGTTGCCTGCGCGAATGGATCTTTATCCCTGTTATGTATTTATGAACGTAAACGCTATTTTTCGTTAAAATTGCAATACGTGTGGGGGCACAGTTCAAAGAGTTGCCATCTATCGTGAATCCTGCAACGAAGCCTGCCACCTGAAATGCTCTGAGTTCTATGAGATCCCTCGCACGCAAAGAGTCCTTACGGTCTGCAGACAACCTGCTGAACAACTATCAGTAGCCAGCCTCTTGCTGATCCTGATCACGTTTCCGCGATGATCCTAGCCAAACGAAATCTGATCTGCGAGCGCCTCGATAAAGTGGAAGCAATTGGAGCGAAAACAAGTGAAACCTTGAAACTGCAAAGTGCTGATTCGGCTTCCGTTTTGGCTCAACTTCAATCAATCACCGTTCAAAACGATAATCTTCTGAGCAAAATTGAGTCGGTGTGTTCCAGAATCTCCAAAGTTGAAGCTTCACAACAGCAGTTAGCTAATGATAATTCCGCTTAGAAAGCAGTCATCGAAGATATCAAAGTTTTACATGGAGAAAGGATTACCCGCTCTGGAACATGCAGTCAGAGACAGAGAGGTGATTATTATGGGTTTTCCAATGTCTGCTCACGAAGATCTCATGAGTATTGTAGAGAAAATTGGGGTTTTGACCGGCCCCACACTGCTTGAAGGGGACATTGAAGATGTCTTTCGCATTCCATCTAAAGCTCCGAATTAGCCGAAACCAATAATGGCTCCGCTTTCTAATGCTAGGCTCGCTCAGACCTGATCTCCTCCAAAATGAGAAACAAAAAATCACCAACGGTTCACGAAATTGATTACATATTACTTGGAGGGAGGGGCAGTATACGACGTACACTGAAGACAGTCAAAGAAAAGATACGTTATGGAAGGCTCGACGGCAAGGCATGGATCTACAGGAAATCAGTCTGGATCAGAGACGTAACGGATGCTTCATTCAAACCAGTAAGGGTCCCAAAGGATGCGGACCTTGACTCTTTCTTGAAAACTCACCTTAGCTGTACATCGACTTCAGCTCAGTCCTGACTTGCCTCCTTAAACCAGCGAACTAATGACAATATTGATGTCTCTCGCACGGACCAGCCAGGTTGGGGGAAGCTTAGTGATCTCACTCGTTCTCTTGCCCTAAATCAGATTATGGACGAATCTATGCGTACTACGGATAATTCCTCTTCAACAATCGATATAATCTTGGTAAGTGAAAAATTACAGCCGTTTAATGACGATATGGTTTTTTGCATGTTAGATGTAGGGAGAGTCTGTAGTCCAGATATATTCCGCTTTGAAAGGAATTTCGCGGCAAGAGCGGCGAATTGGGACAATGTACAAATGGCTGAAACGGTGGACGACAAGGTGAACTGCTTCTCTCAAACTTTCATATCTTTGATAGACTCTTCTTGCCTAGTTCGAAAATTCAGAATTGCCAGACTCAAACTTCCGTGGTTCTCAGATGCGGTCAAAAAGATGTCGCGAGCCAGAGATAGAGCAAGATCCAAATGGCGAAGGGACAGAACAGACCACAATCACGCCAAATACACTTACCTCCGTAATCTCACAACGGCGCCCATGCGTCGTGAAAAGGTCTGACTTCAGTCTAGCTTCCCGGAAAGGCACTCATCTAAGCGAATTTGGGAAAGGGTTAATCAAGCTCAAGTTTGGTATGGGCAGGGAATATGCTCTTGGGGGGATCTCCCCTTAACCCAACGAAGATCAAAAACTTCCTTCTTGATACCCTTTCTCCAGCAACAGCATCTGTCAAAATAATCCAAGAGGTTGACGTAGGTCACTTATACGCAGCGGTCAAATCAATTAAATCCACGGCTACCGGCTCCGAAGGTATAAATAGTTCCGCGAGTCTCCTCTCTTTCCCTTCTTGCTTGCCTGCTTTACTCGAAATTGTGAACTCCTCTCTAAGGATAGGGATATTTCCTAGAGCGCGGAAGGTGGGCATTGTCCGCCATCTTCCAAAATGTGACCGACCAACTTCCTACAAGGATTTACGCCCGATAACTATTCTTCCTTACCGGTCAAAGGTCCTGGAAAAAATATGCCTTCAATAGCTCTCTCCTTACATAAGCAATAATGGCATCCTCTCAAATCACCAGTCCAGTTTTAGGAATGGTTTCTCGGCGGCTACAACCCTGCTTTATGTATCAGACGAGATCGGCTGGCCTCTGGACCGTTCGGAAATCACTATTTTAGCCCTGCTTGATGTAACTCGGGCGTTCGAAACCCTCGATCACCAACTTGTTTTAGCCAAACTAAAATATGAGGGAATTCCTGGGAAAGAAATGTCTTGGTTCACTGGCTTTCTCTCGAATAGAAGCCATCGAGTTGAAATATCGAACATCTTAACCTCTCGATCGTCACCCATCCGACCACTAAGTAAAGGGGTCCCAAAGAGTGCCGTTCTTAGTCCGAGGACGAAGTGAAAGTCGTGATCCATATGTATGCGGACGACACGTAGGTACATGTTCGCTGCAAACTGGACGATTTGTTGTCCGGATTGTTGGCGGCTCCTTGTTGTCCATCGTAGCTCAAGCGAAAAACCATCGCCCCCTTCCACTCAGAGTAAAACTGTTGCTTTGTCAGTCATTGGTACAGTCCTTTTTTGAATGTGCGTATACGACATATGAGAGATATGAGAGATATGAGAGAGAGAGAGAGAGAGAGAGAGAATGGGGGCGGTGATAGGGGTTCAAAAATCCAGGAAAAAATTTATGATTCTAAGTCCTTAAAAACGGCTCATTAAAAACCCGGTTCGGGTACGGTTTTTCAGAATCTGTGTTCAAAAGTGAAATATCTTCTCTAGAAAATGAAATGAAAAATTTTGAGAATAAAATTTTTTAATGATTTTTCTTCACATTGAAAGAGCGAGAAGACTTCACGCTTTCTTCAACCATCGGTGCAAAAAAATCATGTAGTTTGACAATATGCTTTTGGTTTTCGTCACAAGAGTCGTGATCATCTTCAAAATGGTGATTTTTCACATTACAATTTTGAAAAAATATATGTGGGTGAACGCTTCATTCGCATATTGGATCCGCCATATTGAATTTTGAAAATCTGACACAAGAAGTCTTTATGCGTAACCGATGTCTGTCGAAGGCTGTGGGCTCAAAAACTTGTCATGAAATGTGGATGGAGGAGACTCCTTATTTTGGATTCATACTAGTAATCGGAAGCAAACTGGTTGCTTTGAAAAAAAATCGGTTGTAGTAAACTTGATCCAAGGGGCAAGGAATATATCCTATTTGGCTACTCGCAAGAAGTAAAGGCGTGCCAATTATGGGATAAGCAAACCAACAAAGTTATAGAAAAGCGTGATGTTCGTCCGTTTCAAGACCTGACAGTCGATGTGTTCTCCATAAAGAATCAAGAAAAAGAAACTACTGTGGACTCTGTATTGGATCTCTTTGAAGTACCTCTCCAGACGAAGGGGTAGCAGGAAGCGGATCAACTTAGGAACGACCAATTTCAGGAACGAAATGCCCCGGGAGATACAGGATTTGTTTAGAAATCTCACACTATCATTATCAAGTGCTCAAACAAGCAGGTTCAATCCAAGTGACATCGCACTGGTGCACAGTGATAAATATAGGGAAAATTCGAGCCACGTGACAATTTTAATCAATTAATAACATTTTTTTATACTTCTTTGAAAATTTTATATTTGATATTTAAAGTGAGAGAATTGTTAGAACTATCCATATGCTTTTTTTTCTAAATTAACCATGAAGCGGCTTGCCTCAAAATCAGTTGAAATTGTTCGAAAATAACGCAGGACTACAAAATATTTCCGGGAGTCCACATAGAGTTGACTAGGTGTACTATATGCTTTTTGCGTCCCTGAATACGAACCCATCCTCAGAATTACTCCAGAATGTCAGGATTTTGATTGAATTAGAAATTTTTTTTTTAAATGGGTGGTCATAACAATTCTCTCACTGTAAATATTAAATATAACATATCTAGATAAGTATAAACAATTTTTCTTACTATTTGATTAAAATCGTCATGTGGCTCGAATTTTTTCTCATATTTATCACTGTGCGGTGGTGGGAAACAATAGTCAACTGGAACACACAATTGAATTTTCAACACATATGACATTTCACGAGTCTCATATTATGAGGCAAAGTTATGATTCACTGAAGGATCAAGTCGCCTCAGCTCTATCTTCTTGAATTTTGGTCTTATCGGAAAATTTGATTGGTTTCGAATATGTTTCACATCCATATTACTTTTAGACGATTCGCTGCCAATCCTGTCCTGGCGCATTGAAATCAAGAAAAACGTGTTCTGCAGTATTTGCACGATACTATTGATTACGGTAATTAATACGGCAAAACTAGAAAGATGGAAACTCTTGTTTTGAAATATTTTCCATATTTCTAGGAAGACCAATCACATTCGATTCTAAAAAGCAAAATTGCGTAACACTTTTAACAATGAAAGCCAAAAGCCTTGTATGACGCTTGAAAAGAGGCCTTGTGTCTTCGGAAAGTAATCTTTGATTTGTCTTTAACAGAGTTTATTGACAGGGTTGTAGTTGTACACTATAATAACAAGAGTACAGTTCATCTCAACATGGATGGCACCAATCATAAACTCAGCAAGCACGTGGACTTGCGTACCAATTTTCTCGAAATCTCCTAGAGTAGAGGTTCATTAAAGTGGACTATCTTCTAACCGAAAATATGATGGCCGAAATTTTTGCGAAAATGGTTTTTAATTCGCGGCTTAAAAATCATGTTTAATTTTTCGGTTTGTCAATCAATTTACACAAAGACTGAATCATTATCAATTATCAAATATTTGATGTTTGAAGAATAAACATCAATTTTAAACCAAGAATTTTAATTTTCTGCTAAAAAGGCTGAATACTCTGAAGGTGAATCTGAAAATTTTGTCCGTTTTGACGTATTACTTCCTTTTTACAAGATGCATTATGTTTATACTAATTTAACATTTTAAGGAAAATTTTCAGGTATCTAAATCGCAGAAACCCGTAGATTCTGAATTTATAACTTTTAAATATGTATATGCAACATTGAAAACAAAATATGTAATTGCCAATCCTTTTCAGGTGGTCTAGCGGCGGACTTGGCCGATGAGCTACCTAATAGGATGTGAATTAGCATATCTTCAAAAATGACTCGTCAGGAATAGTCAGGATGTACAGAAATCGTCAGAACTTCTAACCATTCATGAGATTCCTGAGTTTTTTTAGTAAGGTGATTTAAGAAAGAAAAATATAATATGACAAATTTTATTTTAAATCGTAATTCTTCATGCCATGAGCTTCACTTTGAGCCGGCTCGAGAAAAATCTGTCTAGAAAAGAAAAGCTCCCAGCATGAGGGCCTGTAAAAAAAATTTCCAATTTTCTTCATTTTTCATTGTCTTGAACTACTGATAATAAAAACAGAATAACATTCAAGAGGATGAAAATATTTTTAGAATAACCCACATCAGTTTAACATCCATAGCAAATTTTAACTCTCCAGCACGAATACTGTAGGAGCTATTGGGAATGGTTCAACTGCGATATGCCATCTGGAGCCAAAAATCAGAACCAGAAAGATTGTTTAGAATTTTAAAGATGCATTAAATTTTTATCAAAGTTTTTTTACAATTTTTTGTGGAATTAAAAATAAAGTATTTTAATATTCATTGTTCATTTCAACACATTATAAGATCAAATTAACTTATTTTGACGCAAACGTGAACTCGAAGAAAATTTCAAATTACTTATACATGAAATCCTCCCCTAGGGGCTGTAAGACCTTGTAGTTGATAGGGACGCTTAAGCTTGTGGGACAAGACGGTCAAACGGTCTTCTGGATACGTGGGTCGAGGTTCCTCCCGGACCGATATACAGTTCTGGAATCGGCACGGAAATTACCTACGGCCCGCACAGAGACCAAGAAACAGCCCTCCGTTGGTATGATGACATACGAGCGAGCGGGTATTCATTGAGTGTCTCACCCAATGTGGTAACTCTTCTTTGCACCTAGAAGTATAAAGGTGTCCAAACGGCCTCTCGAGGACATTGGACGACCTCCCTGAGTAAGTAGTTTTACCCCTGCCAGCGAGGCTCTGCAGGGGCGGATCTTTTATCTCCCTAGCTGCTCGTGGGATAAAAATGAACAAGCCAAAAAACAAAAACTTGAACGAAGCAGGAAGGTAGGTGGCGGAGGGTGGAGAGGGGTTAGGCTCCAACAGATCTAACATAACCCTTTCCTCCCAATATATCTCTTAGGCTGGCCAAACTCAGGTGGCAGCTGTGCCCCCTGCTCCCCTGGGAGCTGAGAGATTTACGGTCTCCCTGAATGAGGCTATGTAAATCGGAGCGGCCAATGAGTCCCCCGACAAAAAACGTATCAACGGTTCTCTGGAAAGAAAACTAAGGAGGCAAGTGCAGCAGGCCAGTAGAGCAGCTGCGGGGGCTGGAACATTGGCAACCACAAGACCGACAACCAGCACCGAGGCTCAGAAGACACGAAGAAGCTCAGAAGACACTCCACGGGGGGAGGGTATAAGCCTATGAAGAGGGACAAGCCAGGTCAGCAACCAAGGAATAGGGAGTAAGCAAGGGCTGGGCTGACAGCTGCCCAGTGGACTAACTCCCCCGATGGTGGTGGTGGTGGACAGGAGCTACCCAGACTGACTGCTCACTGCGGATCAGTTTGAGCTCTTCAAGGAGTCCACCTAGTATGTGCTTGAAAGAGTGTCCCCAGATCAATGCTCAAAATTCGAGATCTCCCTCTGTAGGGGAGGGTCTTCGTATTCGTCGCAGCCAATCGAGTGACTGAAGCTTGGCTACATAACACGGTGGCTGAGACCAGGCCCTGGGAAGGCGCAGACCTAAAAGCGTGTGCGGTTGAATTGCTCTAGAAGATGGTGAGGGCACCGGCGTGGTTCCTGGGCAAACTGGAAGATCCGTCTGTGGTCCTTCGGCGCCTAGAGGGATTGAACCCTTGACTGAAGATAGTGTCCTGCCAAATTCTCAGGCGCGACAGGCCGCTCATGGCCCAGCGTTTACCCAAATCAATTTGCATCATAGCAAAGGCGCCTCTGCGGTTCTGCAGAGGGGCATGGCTGCCGGGCATACAGGTATCTCGCTCATCTAGGAACTTTGGCTAGTTCGAGATACCACCAGAAAATTAGAGGGTGGGGCTGATTCTTATGACAGGGATGCCAAGCTGACCAAACCAAGAGCCTGCATACTGGCGAAGAGAGTCAACGTTGTCCCGCTGCTAAAATTATGATCGAGAGAGCTGATGGAGATAGCGACAGATCTTAGAGGAATGGGAAAGCTAGCCATGGGATCGGCCTACTTTCCATATGACAGCGACACGTACGTGCAGGTACGTAGACTGGTGGATTACTGCAAGGTAAGGGGTCTTCCCCTTCTGCTGGGGTGCGATGCTAATTCCCGCCATACTGTGTGGGGCAGCACGGGCATTAACACAAGAGCTAATGATCTATTGGAATACCAAATCATTACTGATTTAGATATTCATAACACGGGGAGTACCCTGACGTTTCGTAACTCGGTCATGAAGGAAGTCATCGATATCACTCTCTGTACCGCTAGTTTAAGAGACAATGTTCAGAAGTAGAGAGTCTCAGATGAACCCACTCTTTCAGATCACGCACAGATAAAGTTCGTGTAGGAATCCTTTGTACCCGCGGACCCTAAGTGGGTCAGAAATCCAAGAAGAACGGACTGGGACCAGTTTCATACGGAACTGAGGAGTGCACTCTCCGAGGTGCCCAGGTCAATTACAGACTTGGATACCCTGGAGATGGCAGCCAAGATTTTCACGAAAGCCATCAAATCTACTCATTAAAGTAATTATCGACCAATAAAAGTCCGAAAGGCTGGTGAGACACACTGGTGGAACGGGAAACTAGAAGAGCTTCGCAGGGAAACCATAGAGAGGTTTAGACGTGCCAGTAATGGCAAGACGGATAAACTGTGGACCTCGTTTACGACAATGAGGGATGAATACTTGTGTGTAATACGTAACGCGAAGCAAGAAAGTTAGATTAACTTTTGAACAGACATCGAGAAAGGAGCAGAGGCATCTAGACTGGACAAGCTGCTTTCTCGAAACCCGGACGCTATTCTCGGCACCCTAAAGTTGCCCAACTGGAGATACTGAGCATCAGACGAGGAGAACATGGCTCACCTGATCAAGACACATTTTTCAGGCTTCATAAGGTCTGGAGGAAAGGGAGCGATTTCTCAGAGGCAACCAAAGTTGCCTGCGGCCTAGCTGGGTCCAAAACGGCGGCTGGCCAACGAGATTTTTGCTCTCTCTAGGGTCAGGTGGGCCCTGAAGTCTTTCAGTCCTTACAAGTCTCCTGCTTCGGATGGTATATATTCGTTCCTCTGACAGAGGGCGAGAGAGATCATCATAGGACCGCTCGCGAGACTTGCTAGGGCTGTTTTGACGCTGGGATATGTCTCAACGGCTTGAAGAGGTACGAGAGTAGTCTTCATTTTGAAAGCAGGCAGGATCGATTATGCTTCATTCCGGAATTTCCGTCCCATCAGCCTTACGTCATTTCTACTAAAAACAGTGGACAGACTTGTGGATACACATTACCGCGGAGGAGCCTTCAACGACACCTCCAGAGAGGTGATCGGGCCGCATGATTGAACATGATGTGCCTATAGCAGTCGTGAAATGGACCTGCCACATGTAAGCCAACAGGAACCTAACAACGACGAACGGTGATGCCACTTTATGTGGAACCATTGACTCGGGATGTCCACAGGAAAGCGTGTTATCGCCCCTGCTGCGGGGCTTAGTAGTGAATGAACTGATTCATCTACTCACGAGTCAGGGCTTATACTGTATAGGCTACGCGGACCGTGTATTCTTTATCGTGGGCGGCCAGCATCTGCATGTGCTCTTCAGAGTAATGCAGCAAGCACTACGGATGGTGAGTTAAGAGGGGAGCCACGAGTACACTGAAATTGGGAGGACAACAAGTGAAAATCAAAGAACGAGCTAAACGAACAGGGTTGAATTGTTTACTGTAAAGTCTCGACTGTAAAGAAGCAGGGAACTGATTCTAAGAGGCGTCACTGGTGCTTCAAATTCGACAACCTGAATGACATTGGGGCGCTAACAGTGTTGGAGCCCCTCCATCTCTCTATCAAGACCGTAGCTGCGAAGGCGGCCTGGAGATTAAATATGGTATAAGGCGGAAGGATCTCGATGGCAATGCGGATTCCAACCAACATCGTGAGTAGGCCGACCCTGAGCATGCTCATGGATAAAACAATCACGCGCTATTTCTTTGATGAAATGTATCGTGTGAGCCTACCCACGGAGTAGGATTGGGTTAACGGCGAAGCACACCTGCCCAGTGACGGGGAGAACTGGTTCACAGATGGCTCGGAAACAAGCAGAAGGCGGGTGTATGTCGTAGAAGGAGAGGAATATGCTTCGCAATCCCAATGAGTCCCTGCGCCACAGTTTTACAATCTGAGATTATGGCCATGCTCCAATGCGCCCATAAGGCACAGGAGTATGACAACAAAAGAAACATCCATATCTGCTTAGAGACCAGGGCTGCTATAATGGCCCTTAATGGAACAACTACTATTATGGGAGTGCTTTGAGGTACTGACCAACCTAGCGATAGAAAACCGAATTACTCTACTTTGGATCCCTGCACACAGCGGTATCAAAGGTAATGATATATTGGATGGGCTAGCAAAACTAGCTACAAGAGAAAACTTAAGTGGTTGCGAGCCAGATGTAGGAATTTCCAGTAGGCTAGTCACTGAAGAAATCAACAGAAATGTAGATAGGGCATGTAAACCTCGGATATCACAGACATAAGATAGGGCTTGCAGAAAGTTCCCTTTGTTTTCTGTGTTAATTAGAGTTCATTTAAGCTTATAATACATTGAAGCTTACATGACATAGAAAAAATAATTTTTTTGTAACAAAACATTTTTGACAGAAATGTGTTTTTTCACTGTATAAGATGGAACTTCTATATGAAACGCTTTGTTTCAAATAAAGCCTTATTTTAACTATGCAATCATTGTTTTAAACTCTACGGAAAAATTGTAAAAAACTCTCATGCAAACATAAAATGAATCTTTAAAATTATACTTACTCTTTCTGGTTCTACCACTATTCCCAATAGGAGTGGTGAACGGCGAACGGACATCCAGCCATGGTTCCATACTGGATTTCCAGCGTAGACTGCGAAACCCTCAAAAACTACAGGTATTGGAACAATTCTCCAATGTTTCTTTCATATTATATTTTGGTTACCTTGCTGAAATAATCTTCTTGATGCTCTAGGGTTTGGCGTCATCGATTGAGTTAAAACTGTGAAAAGAAATATAGAAATTTTTCATTAACGAATCTTGTCAATGAACCCCGAAGCCAATAGTTTGATTCATCGAAACATTTTTTTCATTGCACGCAGGAAAAATAGCTACAAAGAATTTAGAATACATTCAGAACAGTATTTTGGAAAAAATTTTCAATGCAGTGCATGTCAAGTGCTTCAGTTTTGAAAATTGGTGATAAAATGGGACAGAATTTTTAGACGCAAAGTCAGATAATATTTCGATACAATATAAATTAGGTTTTCTATAATAAGTGCTTAGATTGATAGTTATTTAGAATGAGATCTTTGCTGCACATCGTTGACCATAAATTATCGAAAATCGAATTGAAACAAAATTCTCAAAAGAATTAACAAACGTTCAAGATGTTCCTTATATTGTATCATCATGTAATGGAAACTCCAATTTATCATATTTAATTTCCGAGTTTAGTAGTGTTTTGAAATCTTCTAGAATATTTCCTGAAACTGTTTTTTTTCTCAATAAAGAATAACTATCTTGTCTTCTCTAGGAGAGGTGGAAGCCGATGCGGGCGATTCTTACGCATGCCAGGCATAGGTCTGGAGGCTAGGATAAGGATCGAAATGGAAGGTACAAGTCAGGGGGGTAAAGAGAGGAAGGGATCCCGAGACCTCTAAGGTAAACCAATGATAAAAAGAGAAAGAGTGAGCGATTGCCAGACTTCAGGGGTAATAAACCCGCAATGGCCGAAACAGAAAGAGAAAAAGTGATTTCGAGACCTCGGAGGGTAAAACCAGATTCACAGAAGGAGTGACAGAGAGAGAGAGAGAGAAAAAGAGCATGACTTCGAGACCACGAAGGTAAACCCAAAGTCATAGGAAGGAGAGGGAGAGAAACGAGTGTGACTTCGAGACCACGAAGTTCAACCAAGAGTCACAGGAAGAAAGAAAGAAAGACAGAAAGAAAGGTGAAAGAAAGGTTTACCCAGAGTCACCGGATAGAGAAAAAGAGTAGGTTAAGGTAATAGGAGCAAAAGCAGAGTATTGATTTTCAGTTGATTTCGATTTATTGGCTTGAAGAGAACTACTACAAAAGAGATAACTCTGTAGGTAGCGATCGCCGGTCGCAAGGGAGAGACTAGTCACGAGCGAGTGACAAGTCTCAGGGTGGCGTCCCATTGCAACGTCAATCTGGGCGCGAAATGTCAAATCTCTAGACTTTCAATCAATGATTTTCTCCTAATAATCCACAGAAAAATTGGCATTGGCTGAAGCGTCTAGTAATTTGACGTTTTGCGCCAAGTTTGACGCTGCCATGGGACTCCACCCTCAGTAAGTGCCAGAGCACGAGTGACGATCACACAAAGAGCGTCGGTATTTATTTGCTAGAGGCGGGAGAGCTCGAGCGAAGAAGGGAGCGGCTGCTGGCCCTCTGATTGGCCCTGACTCTCGCAACGGAGTCGCAATGGAGCGGTGGAGACACCAAACTCCGTGCTGCCTTCTTCCAACCTCGAGCGTCTTGCGTCATTTCAATTACGTTTACGAATCCTTGATTCAAAAATGAAAAATAATAAGAACTAGAATTTATGATTTTTGTTAACACAGAAAAAATTCTTGATCGCTAAAATTAGTACATTACATAAAATAATGATTCAAAATCAGGCCGTTTCTGTTTCAAAATTTTAAGGAGTGAAGTCTTACGCTATTTGTTTAAATTTTTTAATTTAGAATTGGCATACTGGCCTATAACAAATAAATTCAGCAACCGATGTAAGATCACATTTTGCATTTTAAAAAAAGGATTTATGACGATTTTAATAATAACAGCAAAGCGTTTAGCATACCCAGTATGCGAATTAATTTTAATTTTTAAATTACCTTGTCCACCATGTAGCCATGGTTGTGTAGTCGGTGGTCCTGTAAAAAGAAATATAGGAATTATTCATTAACGAATTTTTCCATTGAACTTCATTGCCAATGGCTTGATTCAAAGAAACATTTTTCTTAGTCTACGCAGGGAAAAATCCTACAAAAAATTGCGAACACAAAGTTTTTTAAACAAAATTTTAGCTCGGTGCGTGTCAAGAGTTTCAGTTTCAGAAATTGGTAATAAATTGGAGAAATCTTTTCAGATATGAAGCCAAAGAGTATTTCGATGCAAAATGAATTAAATTTCCTATAATAAGTGTTTAGGTTGAAAGCTATTCTAAATTTAATATTTGCTTCACATTGTTGACTGTAAATTATTATTATTAGGTCTTCTAGCGTACATAATACTGCAAAATACTGCAATATTCGTTTTGGAATTTATAATAGTTTCCAAATTACCTTGGTTCTGTGGCCATTGCGGTGGATACATTGGTGCTGTAAAAAGAAATATAAGAATTATTTATCGAAGAATTTTTTCAGTGAACTTCAATGTTAAATGTTTGATTCGAAAAAACATTTTTCTTAGTATACGCAGGAAAAAATCCTTCAAAGAAATTTTAGCTGGGTGCGTGACAAGGTTTTCAATTTCACAAATTGGTAATAAAATGGGAAAAATTTTTCGGATATAAAACCAAAGAGTATTTCAATGCGATATGAATTACATTTTCTACAATAAGGTTAGAAACTATTCAAAATTTAATATTTGCTCTACATTGTTAACTGTAAATTTTTAAAAATTTAATTTAAAGAAGTATTCTCGAAAGAGTTAAAAATTCAAGGTGTTCTATACATTTTGTCATCATGCAAATGAAAACTCAAATTTATCATGTTTAATTTGCAAGGTTAGTAGGGACCGTGTGGGTAACTTCAAAATAGATCCTCTGATCGGTGTTGCGGCCTATTAAAAAATGCTGGTCCAAATATAGGTATATGTACCAACATACCTAATATACTTGATTATTAATTATCTAGAACAATTTATAGTGTCCGACCAAGAAATGTCATTAGGGCTGTTGAAACGGTTTCCAAATAATGGAAAAATTTTTGGAGCACTTAAACTTTATCACTAAGACTGGATTAATCGGGATTAATGTTTTAAAAATGCACTTTGAAAATTGTTTGATCCCGGAAAGAGTTTCACGGTAGCAGAACATTGGTTAAGTCTCTGGGTTTTCAAATAATACGGTACCTGCTAAAAAGTGAGAGTGGGAAAACGTAGCAATGTCGTGAGGTGTGAAGGTGGAGGGACACGGTATGATATGAAGCTTACACTGGTTTAAAAAATAAGTAAACAATTAAAAATAAAGATAAATAAAATTTTTATATCTGGTTTTCTGATCTTTTATTGTCGTAGAAAATCATTATAGGACTATAATGATTCTCCTATAATTAATTTCCTATAATTTTTTGTGCGATTACAGGAATGATGATAGGAAGAATTGTAGGAAAATAATTATAGAAATTAATAATATTGAAATAATTATTGCAAAAAGTAGAATAAAGTATAAATTAATCATTTGTTTAACAATGTGGGTATAATGAAACTTAAAACCTATGAGTATCTTATACTTTTTGCAATCATTATTTCATTATTTTAATATTACTAATTTCCATAATTATTTTCCTATCATTTTTCCTATAATTAATCGAATAATAATTCTTATAATTAGTCCTATAATCGTGAAAAAAATTACAGGAAATTGATTATAGGAAAATAATTATAGGCCTATAATGATTTTGCTCTACTACTTTTTCCTAGGGGATAGCTGAAGGGTTTCTATGTTAGTACTTATTACGTGTTTAATATGATTCTGCAATTCCAAAATTGTTTCTAAATAACCCTTAGACTCGGTTGCGAATTTTCCAGTAGAATATTTTCTGTCAAACAATTATTTTTTAATTTTCAACTGTAAAATTCTATTTAAGAATCATAAAGAAGCGCATTTTCAAGCTAAGGGGTAACATCTAATTTTAAATAAATAGTATGAAACTAAATTTATTTTGAATGCAATATTTTTTATTTCTACTTATTGCAGGAAAACTATTTGATACCACGGCTGAAAAAAGGCGATACCTATTTTTCTACGAAAAAACCAACAAAGCTGTGCATAATACATTTATATAAATGTATTTTATTATAAAAGAATCTCAGCGTTGTATATAATACTAAATTCATCATGTTAATAAATTCAAAGATTTTATTGTTCTGAGAAAAGCAGCAATAAAGCTGTGTGATGATATTCGATTTTATATTACTATAAAGTACAATATATTTTATCGCTTTGAAAATAGCAGTAAAGCTAAGCATAATACTGCGGTAAATAAATTAACGTATTGTATTATTCCTAAAGTTAATATACTTATAAAAAAGCAAATATATAAAATATATATCGCTCGACAGTCTTTTAGAGACACAAAAATGGATATTTTTTACACTGGATATATTTATTTCCTTTCTTCAACAAACTTTGAATAAGACTCATTCATAAAAATATTTCTATGTGTTTAAAACAATTTAAGGACATTATTCGTCTATAAAATTAATTGAATTACACTTATTTCTGAAAATTACGTACATTAAGAAATAATTATTTCACAATTTATTTCACTCTATCCATTATTGTATACATGTAATTACCACTCTAGAAATATTCATACAAACGAAAATAATGAGATTTGTAATTAAATCATCTTTGAACTTGCTAAATGTTTACATTTTTAGTTTTTTTTATATTTTCTCCATTGGATTTCATGTTGAAGTAGGGCCACGTGGGAGAAGCGCCGCCATACGGCGAAATTTCGCACATAGAAAATCATAGCAATAAGGACCGGCCATCTTTTTTAGAGTTGGATAGGGCTGGACAAAAGGATGTTTCTTAACGTAAATGGAATTTCCTCTTAAATTTAAGGTTGAGAGGATTTTCATTTGTCTCAACAGGAATACATTTGCAGCAAAAAATTTCTTTATGCGACCAACTTCACCTACTCTCACAGATGTTTGCGTGAAAAATATATTCACCTCGTTCAAAACAAAACAGGCAAGAGGACCATGCTGCTGTTTCAAGACAACTTTTTCTCTGAGTGTCTTTAAGCCATAATTACACAATTGGTAGGACGCCATATTTGAGCTGCCGAATCGAATAAGGGCACATAAAATTATTTCGGCGAGAGTGGGAAGGCTCCTGGAGTCTTTCTGGAATTGTTCCGAATTTTGATTGTTAAAGACCATATCTAGATGTAGAATTTCATTGCGCATCTTTTTTTCTCCAGGCAAAAAGTTGTAGTTTTTTTAGTTTTCTAATTAAAGCCAAAAAACTGTTTTGGAAAAATCGATTTTAATTAGTTTTTCACTTCAACTCGTGCTCAGTCAGTCAGTTTTAGAAATTTTTCAACAGAAGTTTCAAGGAATGTAGTTCGAAATGTCCTTTGACTGCTACAACAAAAGGAATTCATGAATGTATTTTGAAAAAATTGTTAATAATTTTTTTCTGACGCTTGGCGCACATTAGACTTCTGTAACTTCCAGCGTTTCCTTTATCTTGCGAATTTCCAGCAACAAAAAACTTTAGGCGAGAAAGTTGTTAACAACAGTAAAAAGAAGTTTTCTGGAAAATTTTAGCCCAATCGAAGTGATATTCAAGAGATTATTAACATGTAATATCAAAGTGTTATGAATCATTAAATAAATACATGACATTGCAATAAAATCATTCATTTCAATTTAAAATATTTTTCTGTTATTTAATTAATGTTAATTAAAAAATATATAGACGTCTTTAACACAAATATTATGCTTTCTCAACTTTTAATTTCTAATGAGATCCTTGTGCATAACACTTCAAACGTTTACAACCAAATTTCACTGGCTCAAAAACTTCTGCATTCTGGACTTCATTTGAAACAGATATATATTCTTCACCCTGAAAGAGAAAACGGAGATTTCGCTGAGAAAATAGTGAGGAATCGTTCTTTTACTGAGTGTCACTGATTTTCAATGAAATTTCATTGATTCAAAAAATTTTTTTTAAAGTCCTTTAGATCATTATTATTACAATATGAAGCAAAAACAAGTGCATTTTCTTGATCTCTCACTTTTTTCAATTCCACGAATTTGAAGCATTGAAAAATTCGCGGAATTAGGAATCCGGTCAATCTTAACTATTAGATGATTATGTTTTCTTTTACTTTTGCACAGTTCGTCTCAGAAATAGAACCAATATGAAATGATTGAATTATTCTTCATGTTTCTTCGTGTTTCTTAATTCATTCATAATACTTTTATGTTACCAGATTCCTTGATTAGTTTTTATTTTTGGCGCCGGTGAACTGTATTAGGAATCGGATATGAGATTTGCGCTACAGTCCGCGCCCGAGTCGTATAGCCGCTAGCGACTTGAGAGATTAATAATTTCTTAAATATCAGTTTGATTGTTGCTGAAAATTCGCTCGTTAAACGAAACGCTGGATTTTTTTGAATGAATTTTCTAATTCCTTTCCTTGTATCAGTCAAACGACTTTTCGAACTACATTCCTTGAAAATTTAATTGAAAAATTCCAGAAACTAACTGACTGGGCACGAGTTGAAGTGAAAAACGAATTAAAATCGATTTTTCCAAAACAGTTAGTTTTGTGGCTTTTATTAGAAAACTTTAAAAGATACAACTTTTTGCCTGGAGAGAAAAAGATGCATAATGAAGTTTTACATCTAGATATAGTCTTTCAAAATAAAAATTCGAAAATGTTTCAGAAAGCCTCCAGGGGCCCCCCTCCTCTCGGCGAAATAATTTTATGTACCCTTATTCGATCCGGCAGCTGATTTACTTCACATGGCAATAACCTACAAAGGAAGCCAACTTACGCCATCACGCGATGCCTGCTGATATCCTGATCAGAATGCGAAATTGCACTGCTGTAACGCGGTGAATATGCACATTCTCGTCACATTTGAATTTCCCGCCGGCACCGGTTGACTCGGTCAATGGTTTTCCTTACGAACACACAGAGGAAGAGCCTTACTACTCATTCTCAGAGCACTCGCAAAACCTAATAACATTTTTTTTATATACGCATTTGCTTTGATTATTTTGTTTATGAGCAACACTAATTGTAAACCTGGCACCATCTTCGATGGGATCGTCTGTGGCTAAGATGCAAGGCAAGCACGAAAGAGAAGGATGAATCTTTGACGTCACACTGGGCCTACATTGTGATTGGCCTAGTAACTTCAAATTTCGTCAGTCACGCCAATCAACGAGCCTCATTTAGGCTTTTCTACTCCACGATTTGCGAGAGCTTTCGTGAACCAAAACATCCCATGTACGCGCGAGTGAGTGTGATTTTGTACGGCGTCGAGCTAAGCTCAAAAATCTCGCCTTTTAAAAAACTTATATTTATTGATAGCATGCCTACTATTATTGATGCTTACTTAAGGTCACTAACCGTAGAAGATTTGCATTCAACGATGTTCATGTAGCGTTCCGAAACGAACCTAGAAGTTCGCACGCCGCCTATTAGCTTATCGTATAAATGGCGCGCGCTTTGATTGGTCGCAGATTCCGTGCGAACCTGACGTTCACATTTGATCTTGGAGCAACCGCAGCAACGAACCACTCGAGTGTCTGGTTTTTCAGTCCGTAGTTCATTATTTTCTTCGGGATTCAGATAAGTGAGAATATCATTGATAGTTTGTTAGACTTGTCAAATTTCCGCGTTTGTCGTGGCCACTGGCTTTGTGTGTTAAAATCGCCGCCGGGGCCACGAGTTAGCATCAAATCGATAAATTATTTTGTCATGTTTTAGACCTTCGCGTCGCAGTTTTCTTTTCTCCCTAATTTACGGATGTAAACAATTGTAAAAGAAATATTCACTTTTGTGTTATTAAAGTAAGGATTTCATTTTTATAAAAACTAATGGTCCGATAGTTAGCCGACTTAAAAAAATAAATGAATGGGCAAATAAACCGTATGTCTGGGGACCACCAAGAGGCCACGATTGCAGATGATCGTAATTTCCGTGGGTGGCGCAAAAATAAAATAAACTCTTGGTCGCGCCCAGACCGAGTAGCGATCACAGACATATTCGCTCACACTGTCGGTAACAGTCACATCTGCATGCCGCCACTCGAATTAGCGGGAATTTTGAATTCAAATAGAAATGCAATTTATGATTTTCCTTTTTTTTATATTGGCAAATCCCAATGATTGAACGATGTCATAATGTCACTGTAGTTTGAATAAGTAATTAATTTATTTTCAAAATAATAAACGTGGCCTCGTAATAGGAAAAGCGTACAAGTGAGAAAAGGATGCCTTTGCGAACTCGCTGATAATAATTGATAAAAATTTGTTCATTCTCCTTGAAATGGTCGAATGCACATGCAACTGTTACAGGCAGTGCATTTTCGTAGTACGATCAAGCTATCAGCTGTCATTTCGGTATGGCATCAGTTGGCTTCCTTCACACTTCACGTCGTTGATACATTTTTGCACACTCACTTTTCAGCAATTATCGTATTTTTTCCAAAAAATCAGACACTTATCCAAAGTCTTGCCACTGCGAAACCTTTTCTGAGGTCAAAAAAATTTTCAGTGTGCGTTTCTAAAATGGTAATCCCGATTCATCAAATCTTAGTGACAAAATGTAGGTGCTTCAAAAATTTCCTAATTTTTTTTAACACTGTTCCAACAACCTCGAAGTAATTTGTAAATCCTGTTAATATCTAATATATTTATGAATAATACTTTCGGATTTTCTAAAACAAATTGCCTCATTTTGAAATTGATCTAACTTTCTGAATTTTGTCCAATCAAAAATCAATTTTTCGATTAAACAGTAGAATTGCTTAAAAATATATTTGATGTCTACTAAATATGAATTGAAATTTTTTAATGTAACAGAAAATTTTTTTTTTTACTTACTTTCAAAATGTTGAAAAGTATCAAACTTTCAATTTGCATCATGTTAAAAAATGCAATTAAGATAAGTTGCGAGACTATTTGCATCTACAAGATAATTCAAGAAGAATTTCGAAAACTCTTCAAGAAAAATTTGTTCCAAATATTGGAAAATCTCTACATCTTCTCATTTTGTTTCAATGAAAAAATGGAATGGGGATTATTTCGAAACATGTTTGATATATCGTTATAATGTGGATTGGAATTTCTTAATCTACCAGAAAAATTGTTTTCTTTTTCATTGTAGAAATTCTCGAAAAACACATAGCTTTTTAGCTTTCATCAAATTAAAAAATTTCTTCGAGATAAATTGCAATTATCTTCTCCGTTTGCTAAAATTATTCACAAAACTCCCGGAAAGCATTTAAAAACCAGGGTGGCCGTTGGACTGGAAAACCCAAAAAAAGGCCAGAAATTATTATCTTTCATTTTTTTTTTCAAATTTTGTGTTAAGGTGTGAACTTGATCAATTATAAAAATTTTCAATTTCTGATAAAAAACCTTTTGAAGTTGACAAACCTCAAATGTAAATTGATACCTGATTCGAGAAATTAAACTATAGTTTGAGTATTAACAATTATACAATAGTTGATTTGATGAGACGAATCTAAATCTGTTTAATAATAAAATGCTTTTATTCAATTTTAAATTCTATTCTCGCCCTCGTCACACCTATACTAAAGTTTCCGAATTTTATACACGTTTGTTTAGAAATTAGAAATAAAAAATTGATAACAATAATTAATGTTTCTCAAAATAATTTAATTTATATTGATCATGTAAACTTGAACAAAAATTAATGAAAGAAAAACTTACTTTCATCTTCCAGGGAACCAATAATTATAATTATCAGACTGTTGGGGTTATTTAAAGAATACAAAGGATGAAAGTCAGAGTAGTTTTTATAGAATAAAATCTGACTGAAAAAAAACTTTTCCTGACCAATGTGACAAAATTGTTTGAACAAATGTAAATTATTTAAAGAATTTATCTGGCGGTCAGATATTTAATTATAAGCGACATATTTATTCAAATTTAGAAAAAAATCCGATTTTTACATCGCACTTCCATCAAAATGTAAATATTCTGTAAAGAATTGGAGAATGGTTTTTCACCTAATATGTTGCTTTTAACAATCGAAAATCACCACATCAATTACAGAAAAATATAAATTTTAAACGTTTACGTACTTCAGAAAAATTTTTTTTTTTGAAGAACAAATTGTTTTTAAACAAATATGAATTTTTTTAAGGATGGGGTATTTTCTAGAGGATAAGGGTATTCGACGGCAGTTTTTGGTTGAATACACACCTCAGCAAAAAGGGGTGGCAGAAAGAGCCAATCAAACACTAATAGAACTCGAGAACGCCTCACGAAATAAGGATGGAGAAGACTCCTTATTTTTGATTCATACGAGTAATCCGAAGCAAAGTGGTTTCTTGAAGAAACAAAATCGCGTGTAGCAAACTTGATCCAAGGGGCAAGGAATATATCCTGGTTGGCTACTCGCAAGAAGCAAAGGCGTGCCAATTATGGGATAAGGAAATTAACAAAGTTATAAAAGGGCGTGATGTATGTTTATTTGTAAAACTGACAGTCGATGTGTCTTCCATAAAGAATCAACGAAAAGAAACTACTGAGGACTGTGTATTGGATCTTTTCGAAGTACCTCTCCAGACAATGGGGTATCAGGAAGCGGATCAACTTAGGAACGATCAATTTCAGGAACGAAATGCCCCGGAGGATACAGGATTTTTTTGGAAATCTCACACTATCATTATAAAGTCCTGAAACAAGCGGGCTCAATCCAAGTGACATCGCACCAGTGCAGTGGTGGGAAAAATAGGCCACTGGAACACACAAGTGAATTTTCAACACAGATGACATTCCACAAGTCTCAAATCATGAGGCAAGGTCATGATTCACTGGAGGACCAAGACGCCCAAGCTCAAACTTTTTGAATTTTGGGCTTATCGAAAAATTTGACTGGGATAGACTCGAAATATGTTTGATATCTAGTGCAAATTTTAAATTAAATTTCTTGATGTATCAGACAAATAATCTTTTCCATTTTTTGAAAATTTTAAGTATACGTATAACTTTTTTGATTTTCATCAAAATTAAAAATTTTATTACGATAATTTGCAAGTCTCGTATCATGAGGCAAAGCCACGATTCTCAAGAGGAAAAAGTCGCCCTAGGATTCTTCGAACGGGCTCTCGAGGGAGGCATCGGTAATCGTAATCGGAAAGTGCGGGTCTGACAGCAAATGCAAATGGGTTTTTCGAATTAACCGTAAACAGGATGAAACTGTAGACCACTTCAAGGCTCGAGTAGTTGCACGCAGCTGTCAGCAGAAACGGGAGAACGATTATCAGGAAGTTTACTCAACAGTCGCGAGTTAAAGAACCATACGCACCTTTCTAGCTGATATTCACTGTTCACGGACAAGAAGACAAAGTGTGTTGCCTGAACAAACCCTTTAATGGGCTTGAGCAAGCCGGTAGTGACTCGTACCAAAAACTCTTCTTTTTTCTCCTAACTATAGGAATGTCATGATCTGGGGTGAATCCTTGCATGTACAAGCTAGATGACGAAAGCAGTACCGCTATCATCGTCGTCTACGTGGCAGATTTGCTCATCAGTGAAGAGAAATTATCAAAAACCGTCTAAAGCAAAAGGATTCTAGTTGAAAATTCCTGCACAGGAGCGTCAAAATATCCTGCACATGTTCCTATACACAAACTTCTACAAGTGATCTTGTCGGCTCCTGTGCAGGAATTCGGAGAAGAAAACTGTACATGATACTGCAAAGGAACCTGCACCGACAAGTTATTCATCCTGTACACATCCCTGTACGGGTTCCTTTGCAAAATAAATTTAGTTGCGGTTTTCTGTACAGAAACACGTACAGGGTCCTTTACAGAAAGCCATCTTGAAAACTCATGTCGCGTACAGCTGTTAAGTTACCATCCTTTTATTTAATTGAAGATCGAACTTCCTATCGAGAGTCCCAAGCCACTAGCGAACCCTCGCGGATTAGTTTCAACAATGAAAGCCAAACTAATGGCCTTGTCTGACGCTTGAAAAGAGGCCTTGTATCTGCGGAAACTAATCTTGGATTTGTCCTTAACAGAGTTTATTGACAGGGCTGTAGTTGTACACTATAATAATTAGAGTAAAGTTCATCTCAGCAAGGATGACACCAATCACAAATTCAGCAAGCATGTTGACTTGCGTATCACTTTTCTCGGAATCGCCTAGAGAAGGGGGTCATCAAAGTCAACTATCTTCCAACCGAACATATGATGACCGAAATTTTCGCGAAAATGCTTTTTAATTCGCGGCTCAAAAATAATGTTCATTTTTTCGGTTTGTCAAGCAATCTACACAAAGACTGAATTATTATCAATCATCAAATATTTGATGTTTGAAGAATAAACATCAATTTCAAGCCAAGCAGATTAATTTTCTATTAAAAGGGTGAGATTGAACAAATTGCATGGAATTTCAACCAAACAGTTGAATTATAAATAAAAAAAAGATTAATTTACAAGGAATAATTAAATGGCTACAGTTTTCGTTTGTAAAAAATAAGTCTCAGACAAAAGAACACGAATTTTCAAGAAAATAGTAACATTTTGTACAAAAAAAATGAATATTGTATCAAAAGAATGACTTTTCAAATAAACAGTTTAACTTTCAAATGAAAATATAAGTGTTCAAACAAAAACATTAATTTTTAACCAAGAAGATTAAGTTTCTACCATAAGCAAGGAATTTTCAATAAAAAATACTCTCAGACGAGTTAACTTCGGACATGTGGAGCAAATTATGAAATAGCTAAATTTATTTAGTTTTTATTCATTCATTTTGATTTATTATTATTTTTTCCAATTACTTGAGGGGTTATAGTCAAAATCATAATAGAGAGTAGGTACGTCTTATTTCACGTGTGCCCGTTTTTTTGTAAATTTAGAAAATGAAGAGGGTTGGTGGTGAAATTCATAGTAACTTTCAGAGAACTTGAAAATTTTCCTTTAAGTAAGATAACTGCGACAAGTTTGTTCTTGTTGCGGTGTAACGTAACTGTAACGAGTTACCTTAAAAAAAGTTACTTACGGAACCCATATGGGTTGGAATGTCCTCCTTGTTGATTTGAAAATTGGCCTGCTTCGTCATCATGACGTTGCTGAATAGATCCGGACGAATGATACCAATAATTATTTGGATTATTATTATTATTCCAATCACCGTCCATCGGGATTAATTCTGTAAGAACAAATAGAAATGAATGAGTTTTTAATTTTCAATACTTCCGTTGCAGATTTTGCAGCGCACAACATTCAATCGTGAACATAAAGCGAATAGAAGTCTAGCAGTTTAGGTATCGCTCAGTGCTCCACGGCTCGATACGTTGATATTTTCATAACTTAATTCAGGCTGATTTGTTTCGATGTGTATTTTTCTTCGTATGTATCGCATTCTCGGAATCGAACGCATCGATGGATAGCGAAGTACATCAAGAGTCGGAGAACATTGCGACATTTAACCTGGACCACTACTTCAAGATGACCTGAAGCAGAATTCAAATGTTCGCACTAGCGTGATCTTGCACTGCCGCCAACCTAACATCTATAAACTCTCCAGGCCATTCATTACAGACATGCCGAGAGCCTGATTTTCTCCAGACAAGATTCGAGGTTCTACAGATTTCTCTACCTGGCGGAGAACTGTACGAAGATCCTGGATACGAGAAAATTTTGTTGTCGACACCTGCTATACGTGAGATACCTCTGTAGGTCAGGCCCATGCTACATATTATACCATATTATTAGTAGAGCAAGACTCTTCTTATGAGTTACCGACGTGCTGGGTATAAATTATATATGAAGAGTAAGGACTACGATTTGAACGTGAACAGTTATAGGCGAGCATTAAAGCACTGTGCACCCGACTCTCTATTTAAGAACTGGCGGTTTAGGAATTCCTAGAATTGCTGGCCCACGCAGTTTCAAAACTCAAGGGGCGAGAGACGGTTGCGACTCTTGCCTCGGAAGGAACGCAGTGCGCGAGTACCAAGTCGAGTATATCGTGCAATATTATACATTCCAACTGGGAACGTTTCAGGCGGCCCGGAGTTTTTATGTTTTGATACTTGTGATTTAGCAACAAGGCTACTTGCAGGCAACACCCGACACTGTTCCTAAACCAAAAGTCGGGTTTACTTGAACTCAAATCCTACGATAAAGGCAGCGTTCCCAAAATCTGTCCTCCAATCAGAGTCGAACCTCCCTCACGCGTCTCACTGGAAGTAACCAGAGCCGCGTCGACACCACTTCGACTTATCAAGTCCTTTTCTGAAGATACCTTCTGGAGCATCCCTCAATTCGTTTAGAACCTCTGGCACTCTATCCACCTGACCCGCAGCAGTGAAAACCCAATTTCAATTGGCTCTGGAAGTCAAATTTATTTACTATTCACAATATTAATTTGTTGGCATCGCAAGATTCATGTCAATAATTATGGATGTGCTCAATAATCAATGTTGGGGCGTTATTTCTCAAGTGTACCCACTCAAAAAGTAAAAGTTGTCCGATCTAAGTTAAACTTAGGCAAAGTGTTGTGCTATTGGATAGTAGTTTATGGGGAAAAAATTTTGTCTAGTATAGTTTCGATAGGGGTTTTCACGCCTTTTCGATTGGTGCTACGCATTTTCTCAAAAAATAAATATTTGGCCTTCAAAACTGAAGGTCAAAAATAAATTTCACTTTTTTTTGGAAATAAGACAATTTTTTTTGATTTTTTTTTGGTCTTGAAAGAAAGCTTAGGTTTTTTCCTATAAGACTATGTAGATTAGAAAGTGGGATTCAAATTTTTGATTTATGAGCCCCGCGGCGCGCTGGCTCGTGCCAGTGTTGCGTCGCTCGCATTGTAGGGTTTAGGGTGTGGGGCTGCATGCCCCCGTACACTCTGTGCCGGCTGGGGTACTGGCGGGATCGAGTCTCGTGCATCACCTGTTAGGAGGGCTTGGGGTGGGGTGTTTGGCGACACGGGAGGAGACACTTCGCACGGTAGCAAATCTGTCTCTTTCTCTTGCACGTGGTTTCTCGGGCTAATCTTATTCCGAATTTTAATGGCATTTTCTCATTCTTCCTACTTCTATTTTCCTCGGTATCGTTGATTACCGGTTCCTGCATTTTACTTATATTTGATTGTATCGCATACTTAATATTTGGTAATTCTGGTGACTACCAAATCTTTTTCTCATAATCCATTTTTAAACCTAGTTTTTCTATCATATTGGTTCCTATTATTTCTATCGATCTTAATTTTGGTACCAGCCTGAATAATAAGTATTTTTCCGTATGTCCTACGTTGATTGGAATCAAAAAACAACCGCGTGCGTTTCCCTGGTCTATATTGTACCAACAATCACGTCGAAAGTGGCCTACTTTCCCTCAATTGTAGCATATAATGGGTTCTCGCGCTCCATAGTTTATATTTCGGTTTCCTAAATTTGGATCTATGAAATCCTGTCGACTTGGATTCACTTCACCTTTTTTATTATCCCTACTATTCTCTCTATTTGACGTTTTATTATGTTTATTCTGTCCTTTGTTATCTTTTTTGTCATCTGAATTATTATTTTCTTCCGCGTTATATAAAAGCGCTGGTATTTGCGAAGACTTATTTGTTTGTTGTGTCTGTGTGTTTCCTGACGTTCTTCGAATATCATAGAATGCAAACAAAATTTTCAAAATGTACTAAAAAAGAAATAGAATATTTTAAGAAATTCTAACTTCAAAGCCAAAACATTTATAATTGAGTCTAAACGCAACTGAAGGCAGTACATTCAAAATGCGTTAAATTAAAAATTTGTTTGGAAAAGAAAACTGAAAGCAGTGATCGAGTTTCAAAAGAAACGACTAAAAGTAAGGAAGTACTTCGCTGGCTTGCAATAAGCATTGAAAACGTTATAGTTCCACATTTTCAATGTTTACATCTCAACAATTATGAAAGTGCAGACCCAAGAATTCAAGTTATCTAATGGAAGCCTTTAAAATTACTAATTGTACAATCAATTCTAATTATTGACAAATTTGTATGGAAAAGTGCTCATCATAAAATTGAGAAGTTTCTAATTGAAATCAAAGCTATTTTGAATCATTTGAAAATTAACTCCGAAATATTGAATATTTTCCAGTGTTCTTGCCATTATTTTAAATTAAAATTGTTATAAATTCGTTGGCGCACCTTGAATAAATAGTCAATTTAAAAGAAAGTATGAAACTTTAGATTCAGCTCTAGTAAGTAGAAGCATATTTTGCAATGAAAAATACCTTAAATTGCTTAATTTTTGTTTCACTGAAGAACTGCGCACACGTGGAGTTGGTCAGCATCTCGTGTGATATGGCGCACAATTATTAGTTTTCCATATTGCAATATATGAATAATGAATTGAATTACATTACTTCAATTTCAATTACATAGCTAAGTTTCAGCAAGTTCTTTCAAAGGATTCTTCGTTACTTAATAACTTTTTACATAAAATGCTAATTAACTTGACAAAAATCTAATCCCTTATCATGCACTTACAGAACAAATATGTATTACAAAATTGTTATTTTATTCACATTAATATCAAATGTCCTTTGATTTTTCCTAGGACTATTAGTTCGTTCTAGCTATATGCCCGAATATTGACATCCATATTCAAGGGATTGTTCAAGTGACAGTAGAGGGGTTAAAAACAATTTTTAAATTGGAGTTTTTATATTTTGAAAAATTTCTCTGCATTCTACTATACTTGAAGAACGTCATCAGGTTGTCATTTGCGATAAAATGTTGTCCAATGAATGTTCAAATACACAATAAATATTGTAAACAATATAACTTTTGAAATAATAATTACCATAAATCCATAAATATTTAAAAGAAAGATTTCTCGGTATTGTACACGTACAGCTTTTTACAACCCTGATGCATCTCATTTTATTCTTTTCTCGACACTCTATATGCACAAGGATTTTGGGGATAGGGTCGGGGCGACTAATTGACTTTGTAGAAGCACGTCGAAGGGTTCGAAAATGATAATTTTCGGGTAATAATTGGTGAATCAACAAAGTTGGTTTGCGAAAATTCCAGTGGGAAACTAAAATATTTGTGATTGAGTTCTGGAGCGCAACAAGAAAAAGGGCAATATACATTTCAAAATCGAAGAAACAATAATTCACATAAAGAGATTGTACAGGCAATTCACAATTATTGAACTTCAAATAATAGGATAAACCTTGCTACATTTTGTTTAACGTTCGCCCCTATGCCATCACATGCTCCCTTACCATGATCGAATTCTAGATGCTTCATCTCTATTTCAGTGGGCAAAAAAGCACTGCAAGGAAACTGAAATAATTTTTAGTAGCAAGGAAGATCACGAAGCCACTGCTGAAGATCTGAAAAGCAGATTCGATGCTACAATCACAAGCAAAGGGACTTTGCAATACCATGCATTTATACTCACTGAAGATGGGAGACTTCAATTGAAGAAATTTTCCTCAGCCATGGAATACTACTTCCCAAAAGAGAAGAAAAGAAAATTAGAAAAAAGTGAAAGCAACTGTCACTAAAAAAACGAAAGGCGGAAAGAAAGGCAGATAGAAGACCAGACATCAGCATAAACAAATTTCCGAGCTTTAATTTCACTTAATCCATAAAACCACTTTTTCGACCACCTCTTATTCAATAACTTGATTTTCCAAAATTCAAAATTTTTTTAAAATTCATTAGTGAACGTAATGCAGGCATTGAATAATGGCAGTCACAACCCCGTAAAATGTAGAGAGCGTTCAAATATACTAGCATATATTATTACTTTTGGTAAAAACAATACCATGAACGCACCACGGTGCACCGGCAGCGTGGGCGTTGATAGATTAGATAAGCAGGCTAGTCAAAATGAAGAGAGAGTAGGTAAGAAAACGAACAAGGATAGGAATAAAATAAAGAGCGAGAGTAAAATAAATACGAATTTACATACGAAAAATAAAAATACAAAGTTAGAAAAGGAATGTAAAGACCCCTTGTAATTTGATGAAGAGGAAAAGGATTCTAAATGGGGAACAGTTATCCATAAAAGGAAGGAAAAAAATGATTCAATAATATAAAAATTATTCACAATTAGAAAAAGTAATTGGTATAATTTTAGAAACAATGCAGTATTAAATAATAATGTTACACGCGTAAAAATAGAAAGGAAGAAAAATGTAGAATTTTGAGAAGACATTCCTGAAGGAATAATAGAATTACATGAAGCACAGCAAGTGCAATTAGAGAACTTGATTAAAAGAAAAGTGATGGATTAGGGAACTGAATTAAAACCGACACATTTAACTAGCCATAAAATAGATGTTTCGGGACATGAGCCAATTAAACAAAAATATTATTATGTGTCCCCAGAGATAAGAGAATTTATGTATGAGGAAGTAGATAGACTTTTAGAAGGAAAAATAATAGAACCATCCAATAGCGACTGGTCAAATTCAATAGTCATGATAAAAAAACCAAATGGAAAATATAGATTTTGTTTAGATTTTAGAAGAGTAAATAAAATGACCAAGAAGGGCTTGTACCCAATTCCTATAATGTCGGGAATTTTAGACACATTACGGTCACCAAAATACATGTCCAAAATCGATCTTCGGTCAGCGTATCACCAGATATCGCTGGACGGAGAATCAAAACCAATTACAGCTTTTATTTTTCCGGACAAAGGTATGTATCAATTTAAGAGAATGCCATTTGGATTAACAAATGCTCCTGCTACATTCCAGCGCCTGGTGGACAAAATAATAACACCAGAATTAAAACCACATGTATTTTGTCATCTCGATGACATAATTTTAGTTTAAAAAAATTTAGAAGCACATTCAAAATATTTGGAAATAGTGTTGGATAAACTTAAAAATGCAGGTTTAACAATTGGTTAGGACAAATGTGAATTTGGTTGCTCTGAAATAAAATATTTAGGATTTGAAATTAATGAAAAAGGTGAAACGATCACTTTAGCCTACGCCTGAGAGTATGCTAGACGTATACATAGAGGATCCCCGACACAGCGGTAGCCATCCAACAGGCGGTAATAGTTCCGTCCAAGAACGCTAGGAAGTGTTGAGTCGGTTCTCCCGCGACCTACCTGAACCGTCTAGGGTATAAGAAGGGAGGAGAGATCCACAGCTGGCACTCTCGAGTCGACTACGGGAATCCGAAGTCGACTACCGGAAAAGGTCCGTGACAGATCAGCCTCTGCTCTGGAAGGATCTAGGTCCGTTATTTTGGGAATGCAGGTACACTGAACCAGGCTCTGGATATAATTTTTGAAACCTTTTTGATTTCTGATCTTTCGGGCACGCCTTACCGGCTCCAAGATTGCATCTGCTTTTTGTTCTTTATTTTATAACTGTGATATTTATTTATTACGTGTGCTAACGCTGGGCACGGCATTTCAGGCTCCCGGCATTTTTGGGGTTTTATGCCCCTAAAGATTTATCTTTTGTTTTATTGTTGGGATACGCTGAACCAGGCTCCCGGCATTTTTGAGTTTCGAGGCTGTATTCTGGGCATGCCATCATAGGCTCCAGCTTTCTTTTTTAGTTCTTCGTATTGATTCGGGTACGCTGCATCAGGCTCCGGAGATAGGTATTTTTATAGTGATAGAAAACGGCGCATACTAAAAGTTATCCGCTGTATGAATTGTTAAGGATTAAGTTTATACTCTCCGTGATACTACGAGAAATGTAGGGTTTAATATTATGTAAAATAAGTGCTCTCTAGGAGACTGGAGACCGAAATCACGAAGCTTATTCACGCGTGATAATTTTATTTAGTTTGTAATCAACGACACTTATTGATACGTGACATTGTACCTCGCGATATAACACTAGGCATTATTCGAATGAGATGAATCTCATTAAGACTGAATAGTATGTAAAATAAACGACTGATTATTGTACCAACTTGCAACAGACTATATCTTTGAATAAAACACTGTTTTCTTTTGTTAATTAAATTGTGTGTATTTAATTAATCTTCTCCTTTCTGGGTCCAAACTAATATTACCAGGGCTTAGGGCAAAGTAATAATACAATAGTAAAAAACGAACTCTCTCAAAGGATTACAAGTAGATGAAGATAAAATTAAACCTGTTTTAAATTTCCCAAGACCAAAGATGGTTAAATAAATTCAGAGATTAATAGCAATGGCTTCGTGGTATAGAAAATGTATTCCGAAATTCGCAGAAATAATAGAACCTCTACAAAAGCTATTAAAAAAGGAAGTAAAGTGGGAATGGACTGACAAACAGCAACAGGTATTTACGAATATTAAACACCTACTAACAACAGCACCAATTTTTGCCTGCCTAATTTTGGAAGTCAATTCCAACTTGAAACCGATGCTAGCGATACAGAATTAGGAGCCGCATTAACGCAAAATATAAATGGTGAAAATTTCGTGATAGCGTTTGCGGGTAGAGGTCTTAATGGTGCAGAACGTAAATACTCTGCTTCAGAAAAAGAATGTTTAGCAGTAGTCTGGGCAATAAGAAAATTTAGACCGTACTTAGAGGATTATTCTTTCATACTTATCACATTTCCTTAACATGGTTTCATAATTTAAAAAAACCAACTGGCCGATAAGCAAGATGGGCTTTGGAATTATTAGAGTACGATTATGACATAATGTATAGAAAAGGAAGTTTGAACCATGACCCAGATGCGTTATCAAGGTAGAATGAAAACGAAATAAAAGTTTCTAGTATTTTATCAAGCACCGTAGAAATCGAGGATAATTGGTACAAAAGTAAAGTGATACATGTTAAAAATAAGCCAGAAGAAAATCAACATTGGAGAATAGGCGATAATCAATTATATTTTTATAGACAAGACCCTTTAAAATCAAGCTCGAGTTTAGACAGTAATACGTGGAAATTAACGATACCAGAAGTACAAGAACAAGTTTTAATTAAAAATTTCTGAAAATTATTTTTGGCCCGGAACGTATTCCGAAACATTAATATACGTAAAAGAATGCGAAATTTTCCAGAGAATAAAACCAAAGGTGAATAATCAAATAGCTTTAATGAAAAAGAGAATATTTGAAGTACCCGTGGGCAGTGGTAGCATCTGATATAATAGGCCCACTAGCGATGAGAAAGTCAAGAAATCAATATATTCTAGTTTTCATAGATATGTTTACATCAACAATTGAAAAAGAATTTCACAAACGTATAATTTCAAAATGGGGAACTCCTAGAATTTTACTTACAGATAATGGCAAAGAATACATAAATAAATCAATAATTAATTCAACTAAAACATTTGGTATTAGGCATTCAAAAACTCCTAAATACCATGCACAAGCAAATCCAACTGAAAGATGCCACAGGTCAATTAAAACGGCAATTAAAGCGTATTTAGGAAAATACCATAAAACATGGGATGAAAATTCAGATGATTCGCAGTTTGCAGTAAATACAAGCAAACGTTCTTCAACATATTTCACACCAGCTTTTTTAAAATTAGGTAGAGAACTTCAACCAATCCAAGCGTTAAATAAAGATTTAGGTAACAAAAGCGAAATTGAATTTTAAGATTCCGAAAAATGGGCTGATAGAATGAGAAAATTAAAAATAATTACAGAAGAAGAAGTTACAAATTTAGATACCGCAAATGAAACGTAATCTAGATATTACAATCTTAGACGTAGGCCAATAGGTTTTGAAATTGGCGAGCGAGTTTTAAAAAGTAATAAAATTTTATCAAATAAAGGGGAAGGAATAGCTAAGAAATTAAATAAAAATTTCGGAAGACCATTTTTCATTACGCAAAAATTTCACCAACAATTTACGAAATGAAAACAAAGAATGGAAAATCATTATGTAATTGGAACGTTCAAGACATTAAGAAATTCAACATTAGAAAGTAGATTTGAAATCGTTTTCTATTTGAAATGGCATGCATGTGAATGATTTGAATTTTCACACCACTGATACTGACAAAAATGACAGAAACACACCTACATAAAACAACAAAAACAGAAAAACATTCAATTTACAGGAAAATGGACCCACACTGTTAGAAATGTTTGCCGTAAATTTAAGTGAAAAGTAGAAAAAGCCCAGAACAGTGCTAAATGTAAAGGTTCTGAAGCTTTTGTATTAAAACTTAAGAAGTGAGTATTGAAACTTAAGAGCCTTGTGTTGAAACTTAAGAAGCAAGTATTGAAAACTGAGAACCTTGTGTTATAACTGAAGAACCGATTATTGAATCTTAAGAACCGCGTATTGAAGATTATGACCCTTGCGTATTGAATCTTAAGTATTGAGAATTGAAACTTAAGAACATAGTGATGATACTTATAAACCGTGTATTGAAACCTATGAACCGAGTATTGATTCAATCATAAGAACCGTGTATTGAAACTTATAAACCTAGTATTAAAACCTAAGAACCGAGTATATCGAAACTGAAGAACCTAGTAATGAAACCTAATAACCTACTACTCAAGCCTAATACACATAAATTGAAACTTGTGACCATAGTATTGAAAGCTACGTAACATATATTGAAACTCAAGAACATAGAGCCGAGAAGCGAAACTGAATGTTGTGTCTGCCCCGCTTATGTATATACACACTACGCGAAATATTTATTGCGAGAGAGATCCCGAAAGACTGCCGTGCGACTCAAGCTGTCAGCAGACGAAACTTCCAACTCCCACTCTCAAGTCTCGACGCGCCCGACAGCGAGGTTTTATTTTAGAGGAGTAATCCTAAGTTTTGAAAATTTAAAAATATGTCGAAAAGGAATCTGGAAAATTTAAGAAATTTTTTTTTTATTCAGCACGATATTGATTAAGAACATATCTTTGTTGTTTTATTTGAACGTTATAAGGCCGTAACAACTTAGGCGTTTGTATTTACGTTCCATATTACTAACATAAATTCTAAACTAGAATACTGAATATTTAAAAGTCCAAATTCCAAATTCTTATCATAAAAGCTAAAACTTCCTTAATAATTTTGGAAAATTCTTTTAAGGTATTATACGTTGAAGATTCGTTTAGGCCGACTTATACCTGAAGTGCAGATTCAATACGGGGTGCTTGAAACTTCAGGCACCTAAACAGGCTCTCAATTCTGGGTACTGAATTCACAAACCTGTTCTTGTACCTCAATACTTGCATTGGAAATTAAAGAACAGTTTCTGAACTTTAAATTTTACTCATAATTATACAAAATGAATCTGAAATTCACTATACGTTTCTATTAACTTGAATTTCAATCAAGTGTGTCTTGAATTTTAGGAAAATTTGTTACTGAAATTGAAGAACATTTTTAACAGTGCAAAATTAATGGAGTTTGAAATGTAGAGATTGCCTCCTTGTCCTTGTGGGAGAAGAACTGCGTACCCACACTTGCCAAACATGGGTAGATCTCCTTCTACCACTATCGACGGAGACGGTAGCGGAGAAGATAGTAAGACTGAGAGAGAGAGAGAGAGAGAGAGAGAGAGAGAGAGGGGATGAAAAGCAGAGACGGATAGGGAGATGTACAAAGAAATAAGAAAAATTATGGAAAGAATGGAATTGGAAACAAAATATGAGATGTTTGACGAATTTGGATCTAGAAGGGGGGATGAGAGGATCAAAATATTATCAGAAGAAACAAGAAAATCATACGGCTTGATCACTATTGAGGAAGTAAGGAAAGAAATAAAAGAAAAGAAGGGAAAGAAAAAGGAAGAGGGAAAAAGAAAAGAAAGGTAAGAGGAGAAGAAACAACCGGAAGTCTTGAACAAAATAAAAATCCAACAAGAAAAAGAAAGGGGAGAAAAAGAATTAGAGGAAATGCAAAAGCTATTAAAGTATCGGCAAGAAAAATACGCGAAGGAGGCCGCAAGGGCAAGGAAAGAAGCTAAGTTGGAAGCAGAAAGGATTTTAAAGAAGAAAGAACGGGAGAAAAAGTTCAAGAAAATGAAGGAGACTAAGAAGATAAGAAGAAAGGCTGATGAACAAAAAAAATATTGTTGCCGATTGCAGAGTTGAAGGAGGATTCGTCAACAGACTGGAAAACGGACGTCTAAAAATCGTAATTATATAAAATTCTTTTTTGGGCTTACACACAAACACTACAGAAAAATTAATTTCATACCTTTCACAAACACAACAGTTAGTAATAATATCAATAATACAGTAGTATTGAAAATAATATTATTAGATTTTGAAAATAGATTAGATCATGTGATAAACGTAAATATGGCTAGAAATCTGGAAAGAAAAGAACCAAAATAGGAGATAATTTAGTTGAGAAGTTATAAGAAAATAGTCAGAACCAAGACGTTCAATTTTATTATTATTGAAGTAGGATACGCAAAAGCAAATTAAGAGAAAATAATATTTTTCAAGTCATTTTCTTATTTTTATTTTTTGAGCAGTAGGAATTTTCAATAATTGGTTTCAGCAAGGAAAAGATGGAAGACATCAAGGTGTGGAAATATCGTCACTGCGATAGGATGGTTCCTATTGCAATGAAATGTCGAATCGGATCAAAAATTACCACACGGTTCCGGATTCGACAAAAACCAGATACATCAAAGGTGGTTGGGTGGGAACAAACAAAAGAGATGAGGGCATTTCGAAAATATCGATTGAGGCAAACGAACTGATACAAGAAGAAGACAGCCAGATGGTTGAGGAGGAAAACGAAGACGATTCATATATACAACTGAACATCACGGAGGAAGAATCCTTACTTACTTTTGGCGAGGAACTGGATAGGTGCGAGGAGTTGTTACAACAATGAACTTTGTCCCAAACAGAGAAGGGGGGGGGGGGAGGTTGTCACAAAGTTACAAGCACCCCGATACCATACGACCCTATAGGCCCAGAACCAGGAGTGGGGAGAGGACTAGCTTCGTGGTTCTAATACCCAAATTCGCGTCCTTAAATCTCATTCTCGTGCTATCTGTACAATTGCCCGGTTCGGAGTTTTCCGTGCACCACCCAATCACAGTCTACACGGCGCCCAGCTACCTCAGGACGATAGCATCGCCACCGACGCTGCCTCCAGCATCATCACCTGCTCTCGGGTTGAACCTTCAAGTACTAACATCGCTTGTGGGCCAGCAGGTCCCACCACTAATTCTAAGTGATACCATAAATCACCCTGCTAAATTAAATGTTTTATAGATCAGTGACTTTACTTGCTTCGCGACGCTCCAAATCCCTCCCTTCCTCTAATTTGATGAGTTCCCTCACAATACTCAAAAAGGCGAAACTTGAATGTCACTTGAGACATGCCGGTAACGAGTGTTGATAAAATGGATAGAGGATCTACAAAATATTTGATGAACGACTGCTCCCTGAACGAATCTTAGTTCCTCCTATACAGGTTTGCTTGGCGGAGATTTCAGATCATATTTTATCTAAAGGGCTTCGGATTGAGGAGGGAAAGAAAATTTTGAAGGATTTCCCTCCTCCTTTGAACTGTTTAGGGATGAATCCTCCTAAACTCAGCTTAGAAGTGAAGACTGACGTATATAGTACTATTCAACAAAGGGTCGAGAGTCTAGTTGAAAAGCACGAGAATATTTCTACTGAAGCACTATGGACTGAGTATTCTTCTGACTACTTTCTCGAATCGAGCATGAGAATCCTTGTGAAAAGAACTAGCAGTCGGTAGAAGTCTTGTAGTTCATAGTAGGGAGAAGTGCAAACCTATCAGCAGCGATTCTTGTCTAGAATTTGTATTATTCCCAGGTCAGATGGCTCGGAAATATGACTACTGAATTGCCACAAAATGAAAGAGACAAAGTTAGAACAAAGTTAATTTTGAAGCCTGCATGTTCCTTTTCAGATAAATTAGAATCGGATTGTCTGTGGTAATTGGATCATATTGATCATGCAGTAAAAAATATTTCGTTCTTTGAGCCTATTTTAGACATTTTTTCCGACGCTTCAAGATCGGGTTGGGGTGTTATATTTCTACATTTTCACGAAATAAAATCAACTATCCAACATTTTAAGTTATAGTGCCCGATTCTGATCAAATCGATCCGATACACCAACCTAAAATTTGGTATATCTTATTTTATTGTAAATATGTATCAACTATGCTAACCTTCCTGACATTTCGACCTATCCTATCATAACCATGACCTAATAAATAATTTTTACTTCATATTGTTATGAAGATTTGAATTATTATTAACCTTCTAAACTAATTCCAGGAAAAACGAAAGCACATGTACATATCAGTTTGAAAATAGAATTCAGATACTCTTTTCGCAACCCCAGAAATAATTTGATATTTATGTTGCTGGAATAAGGCTTTTTAAAATATAATTAAACTTTTATTGTACACATTTTAGCCAATATTCAATTACATAATCTCAAAGTAAATAATAAATTCATGTTACTTAACTAAAGAATATTAAAATGTAATCTTTATATAATTTGATATTGTAAAAAAAATTAATCAGCTAATACTTAATTAATCAGTTCACAACATGAAAAGCTTGAAAAATTATTTTCATTGAAACTTCAAAGTAATTTTCAATTTACAAATATTTCTTTAAAATTTGTACTTTTCTTTTATTAAATTTAATATATTTATAATCTTTTAACTAATTTCAGAAAATGTAATTTTAAACAGAGACTATTAATACTTAATTAATGAGTTCAGAACATAGAAAGCATTTAATAATTATTTTCATTGAAATATTAGAATAACTTGTATTTGCACATATGATTCTGAAAATTGAATTCGGATAGTCACTTCACAACATCACAAAAATTTGAAAAAATTATATAATTGTAATGGAGATCTTTTAAAGGAAAATTGAATTTTTATCATAAAAATAGCAGCCAATATTAAATTACGTTTCCTTAATTTAAATAAACAATTCAAATTCAATCCTTATGTTATTCAATTTGTTGGAAAAGGTTAGTCAGTCAATAGTTAATAATATTTAATTCATCAGTTTATGACATAAAAATCAATCAACAATATTATTTGCATTGAAACATCAAATTAAATAAAACTAAATTTCAATCTTTATTCAATTTATTATCGTGGAAAAAATTAATTATCTAATGATTGATTAATCATTTCACAAAATAATAATCTTTATACTATAATTTTTATTAAAAGTTTCAAATAATTTTTACTTCATGTTTTTTTTTTAAGTTTGAACTTTCATTCATGAAAATTTGATTTGTTAATAACCTTTGAAACTAATTCCAGAAAATGTAAGTTGTATTAAAATAAGTTAATAGCTAAATAATCAGTCGACAACATAACAAGCATTAAACAGTTATTTTTATTAAAGCATACAAATAATTGTTACATTATATTCTTCTTTGAATTTGAAATTGCATTTCTATACATTTAATTTATCAATAACCTTTCAGAAAAATGCAAACGAAATCAAAACATCTGTACATATAATTAAAAAGGGTTCAACCAAGATACTTGTTCAATAACATCACAGACATTTGAAAGGATTATATAATTGTAATAGATGTATTTTAAAGAAAAATCAAACTTTCATTATGAAAATAATAGACCACATTCTATTACACAACCTCAAAGTAAATAATCAATTTATGTTACTCAATTGAGAAACAAATTTAATTCAATCTTTATTTCATTGAAAATTTTGTAAAAAATAAATCAAGAAATAATTAATTGAAATGTTTATAACATAAAAACATTAAACTATTTGAGGTGGGTGTTGCAAACAAAAAATTTTAATGCAGTTTTGAACCACACTGGTGCACAATAGGGTGGTCCAATTTTTTTTGAATTTTCATACATATCCCCCCCTCCTCTCATTTATTTGCCCATTATTTGCTTATTATTTGTCCCGCGAATTACAAGGATTTAATTAATTTAATTTAATAAATTTCATTTAATTTCAATAACTATTTAAATATACATCGGTTTGGCACATATGGCCTGGCCAGACGCTTATATATTTTATGTGGGAATGTAAGACATATAATATAGCCTTTCCATTCAAACTATTATATTCTCTTATAGCATCTTGCATACACATATTTGAACGTTATAAAGTAAACACTCACTTCACCTGCTTCCATTGCCATCACATCACTCACTTCCCATATTCTCACTTTCGTTAATTCCCTTCCCACACTGCCCAGCCCCTCATTAGCCTTACTTTTCACCCCTCCCTTCCTTTACTTCTCCCTCATCTTCTTTCCCTCTCCTCGACTCCCCTACATTCATTCCGCACGCATCCCACCCACGCACTTTCTCACCCCCTTCACTTCTCTTACTCATCCCTCCTCTACATCACAACCCTAACATTCCTCACATTCTTCACTTCTCTTACTTTCTACCTCTTCATTTTGCTTACTTCTTCTTTCCCTAGTTCTCCCACCCTGTCACATCCCAGACTTAAACTCGCTCCTCCTACTTCCCAACCCCTCACATCCCACAATTCCAATCCAGTCACTTCTCCATCTTCTAGTTCCCCGAATTCCACTCCCATACTTCACCTACTTCTCCCCCCTCGCTTTCTTCACTTCTTCCTCATCTACTTTCCCTCTTCTCAATTCCTCTACTTTCATTGATTTCTCTAATTCTCCCTCCTCTACTTCCTAACCCCTCACATACTTCTCCTACTTCTCCTTCCTTCCCTCACTTCTCCCTCATTCATATAAATTCCATTTGTAAGAATGATATAGATCATAATAAAGCGTAGAAATGAATGAAAGAAACAAATTTTCTTCATGTGTGAAATTTGTTTTTCTACCTTAATTTTTCTTTCATTTTTACCTCAGTAGGTAATTGAACATATGTGAAAGCCGCTAGGAATAACAAAAATCCAAAAATATATGCTACCTACATGCTATATAAATGCATTTCAATACACATCCAAAAACGCAAAATGACAAAAGGTACCAAAAAAAATTAAGAGACAAAAGTTGCTCGCCCAAAAAAGAGCATTAGTTTCATTAGTTCATCATTAGTTTCATCATTAGTTTTTAGGTAGAACGAGTGGATTTTTTTTAATCGTAAAAAACAGGGTTAAAAATAATAATAAATAAAAATGTTGGAAAGAAGACATATGAGACGAAAAAAAAAAATGAAAAGACAAAAGTTGTTCAACCAGAAAAGTTTTACAAATTTGTTATCAACTCTCGTTATAAAAATATATTAAATATAAAAAAAATTACCTTTTTTAAAACAGGACAGAAGTCCTTTTGCCGACTTTCGTGAACATTGCAGTTCACGAAACATCGGAAAAATTCGTAGCTCTGGTATACGATTGAAACCCGGAACACCTAATTTTATCATTCGTTATTGTGTCATTAATTGAAGAAAAGAATAACTGTTCACGATTTGCAGGACGAAAAATTGTTGAAACGATTGGAAATTGTTTGAAAAATTGCTAAATATACTCAGGAAAAAAATATTACTCTAAAGATCCGTTAATTATCTCATTAATTTCAGAAAATAACTTTTCACGCTGTACAGGAACAAATTGTTTAAATAAATGTGAATTGTTTAAATAATTGGAAAATATCCTCAAAATATATATTACTCTTAACATTCGTCAATTCTTTAATTCATTCCAGAAAAAAATTACTTTTCGCTATTTCAAATTCAATTTTCTGTTTAAGCGAATGAAAATTGTTTAAATAATCATCAAATATGTTGAAAAAGAAATACTACTCCGAAATTCATTTAATTTATATAATTTATTCCGAAAGATAATAAGTTTTCACGATTTCCAGGGAGAAAAGTGGTTTGAAAAAAATAATAATTGTTCAAACAATTAAAAATTCTTTAAAAAATACTTGAAACTTGTAATTTATCGACAAAAAATAATTAATGTTGAAAACATTCCAAAAAATACCGTCTTTAGCATGAATTTTATACAAAACTGCTATTTTGCATTTTTAGGGATATTTTCCGAGCACAACAAAAGGGGATCTAGGTGTGAAAATTGTATGTTAAGGGTGGAAATTATTCCTGGAACATTTCTTAAGAGGTGACTATACTTTAATTCACAAAAACTTTATAATAAGTACTCCTTTTTCCCCACCTTTTCGAAAACCAAGTTTTCTCCGTTTGAACTCCATCTTGATTTAAAAATGGCAAAAAAAATGACGGAATTTCTTTTTCTGGAAGAAGAACAAACTAGCGCGTTTTATATTACTGACACGACGAGAAGTATATCAATATACAGGGTGTCCTAGACTCAAGTGTCCGGACTTATATAGCCATATAAAAATGAAAAAAATAAATAGAAAATTCCTTTTCCAAAAATCAGTTGAAGTTTCAGTTTTTTAGTTATAAAACATTTAAGCTGGACCAATCAGGAGCGCCGTATAAACAGCCGTGTGTGCGTCAACGAGATTTCAATGCAGTGTCATCGAAGCGAGCGCAGAGGCGGGGTTAGCGACGGGAGCACACTACGTTGGAATCCCGTTCACGCACACACGGCTGTTTTTACGGCGCTCCTGATTGGTCCAGCTTAAATGTTTTATAACTAAAAAACTAAAACTTCAACTGATTTTTGGAAAAGGAATTTTCTATTTATTTTTAAAATTTTTATATGGCTATATAAGTCCGGACACTTGAGTCTGGGACATCCTGTACATGGGCATATTCACGTAAAGTGCCATTTTTTATAAAAAAAAAAGTCAAAAACAAATCTCAAGGCACACATTTTATATTTTTTTCCTATGTTCTACATACATGTAGAAACGCATCTTTCAGCTTGGTCAACATCTTTGCGCATGCGCGCAGTTTGCACGAAATATTGAAATTAATAAATCCATAAAATCAATTAAATGAATGGTATTTTATGAATGGAAGGTGAAAGAGGGTTGTTTATTCTTTTTTAATGCTCAGCATACTTTTCAGTAGTGTGTGAATTACCACCTTCTTGATTTAGAATATACTGGGTGTTTTTGTTAACTTGAGACATCGAAATATTTCGAAAAATACGCATCCTATGAAAAAATATCCGTTTGAAAACTTTTTATTTTCGAGGTGGGAAAGCGACTTTGGAAAAATTTACGCCCTCCCATTTTTTTTCGTTACGCGAAAAAAACCCACCCCCTCTCTCCAGGGGGGATCAAAGTCGCTTTTCCCCCTCGAAAATAATAAGTTTTTATTACGGATATTTTTTTCATAGGATGCGTATTTTTTAGATATTTCGATGACTCAAGTATTGGAATTTATACGTATAAGATGTATCACGAAATATTAACTTTCAATAAAGTAAGCAAATAAAATGTTGTTTAACGTTTCATCCAATTTTTGTATTGAAAGTTGGTTAAAAACTGGATCGAATATATTTTTCTATTATTGAACAACTATTTTCAATTTAATACTTTTAAGAAAAATCAGAAATATTTTTTTGAACTCTTCTCCAATTCAATTTGTTAGAAAAGGGTTAATTTATTATAATAATGACAGATTTACTTGCCAAAAGTTTGATATAAAATTTATTTTTTATTCTTTATTCCAACTAATATGATGTTAGTTTGCAAAAAACTTTGGGCCTCCTGAATAGAAAAACCATTTTGCCAAACAAATATTTTCATACGAGTAATTCGATGGAAGCAAGTAATATTTTTCAAATATTTTACCATTTTTTGTAATATTTCAAAACATTCTGAATTCTTGTAAAACATTTTCAGACAAAAGTTATTCCTTTCAATAAAACGGAACTTTTTTGTGAAACAAAATTTTTTTGTTTGCTTGTAACTTTTGAAGAAAATCCATTTATATTTATATTTTGACTTTCATTTTTACGAAATGCACGTGATTTTTGGGGCACATAATTTTCCTTGCTGGGTCGTTTTTTGGCCACCAAAATACAGCAAAGTCAGCAAAAACTTTGATCCTATCTTGATGCGCGCGATTTTCACAGCTGCTGGCGCTGGAGTGGACATTTTCGCTAAAATTTTGGAGTGGACATTTTAGGCTTAAATTGGGCATAACTTTTGCGCGCACTGCAATGTTAACTTTATCCGTGGTAAACTTCTTCGCCCCAACATACTGCTTAATTTCCGTGCGCATAGAAGAGTGTGCTCCAAGTATTCTTGGAGTAAAGTACACTACCGTCGGAAATTGTGCGCACGACTCGGGTGAGCGCTATGAAAAATCACTGCTGACTTTCAACCACGATATTTCGGCAAAAAAAAGGGATAGGGCATCTTTTTAGAAACAGTTGGAAAGCTCAGGAAAATAGTACAGCACTTTAGAAGTTTAAAAAAAAAAAATTCAAGATTTTCTCAAATTTTCTACCTCAAATTCAACTTTTAGCACGACCTAGGAAAATTTTTTCAAAAACATGAAAATTATACGACACCGAGCCTGAAATCTTATCTTTAATTTAAGCCAAGAAAACTTAAAAAATCTTCATGGGTGCCCGAGATATGCTTAAAAATGTTCAATCGTATCTGAGCTCAATTTTAATCGCCGATCACGGTTCTCGGCCGGTCTGCTGCTCGTCTCCTTCGTTGAGGCAGGACCGAATAGGCCACGCACAGAGGTGGCGCCTCTTATACTTTTGGTTCTCTTCATTAGTAATTTTTATGTCAAATTATGGTGAATGAAAAAAATATTTATTGTTATTTGTGATTGTTAACAATTATTTGAATATAATATTATCTCCATATTAAGGAATAGGACAATGTCCACTTAGGCGCCACCTCTGTGCGTGGCCTATTCGGTCCTGCCTCAACGAAGGAGACGAGCAGCAGACCGGCCGAGAACCGTGATCGTCGATTAAAATTGAGCTCAGATAAGATTGAACATTTTTAATCATATCTCGGGCACCCATGAAGATTTTTTAAGTTTTCTAGGCTTAAATTAAAGACAAGATATCAGGCTCGGTCTCCTATAATTTTCAGGTTTTTGAAATAATTTTCCTAGGTCGTGCTAAAAGTTGAATTTGAGGTAGAAAATTTGAGAAAATCTTGAATTTTTTTTTTGAACTTCTCAAGTTCTGTCCGACGGTAGTGTACGATGATGGAGTGGACATTTTTTCGCCAAATTCGAAATTTTCGATATTTGAATGTGTGATACTTCGATAATTTTAGGAGCACATCTTTTTCCTTTATATGGTGTCAACTGGCCACCAAAATCTAATAAAAAACGAAATATTTTTGACCTGTGTGGTTGCGCGCACTTTCCACAACTACAGACCTTGGAGCGGACATTTGAATTGTAAAAGCGGTGACACGACTTTGAGATTTTCTTGCTGAGTTATAAATCGAAGCACAATGTTAAATCCGTGAAATTTCAGTAACCTATACTCCACTGAACTAGCATGATTTTCCTCGGAATTTTTAAACATTGCGCGGAGAAGCTGTGAGCATGAAAATCATTCAATTTGTAGCTGGTGACAAATATTACACAGGTATATTTTTGGGATTTTTTCCAACTATTATATGTTGTATTTTTTTAGGAGGGCTTCTGTAATGACTGTAAGCTTTTATTTCTTTTTTAGGGAGTGTGTCTGTAAATTTTCATTCAATATAACTTGTATTTCAAGTGTTGATTTGCCTATAATATCACGGTGACAGAAAAACGACACTTTCCGTGGAAACGCCCATATTCAGTTCGATCGAAATTAGAATCGAAAAGCACAGCGCGTCAAAAGTCGATTCGGAAGACTGTCGCATGGCCCAATTCGAATCGTCTTTTCCCGATTCGAACTGGACTAATTTCGTTGTAAGCTATAATAAAGGATAGTAACAGCAAACGCAACAAGTTTGAATTCAAACTGGTTTTATAACAAATTATTTTATAAAAATTGATGAGACGCTTTATTCGGTAAATGAATAATGGTGCAGCAAGATGAAATACCTATGCAATGAATATAGACGATATCTGGATGAAAGATTGTTTAATATATGAATTGGAATTATGTTAAATTCTACTCACCAGCAAAGTCAAGAAATACCAGGAACAAGAAGAACAGCGTCAGGAGAGAGATCTCCATTTCACTATAGGCACAAAGAGAGAACTTGTTGAAGAATTTCTCGAACTGTCCTTGAATGAATCTGGAACATTTTTTGCTTGTATATATACTGGCATATATCTTCTCATTGTTGACGAAATTGCTCATTGGCCAGATGGGATTTTCCCACCACCACTAGCCCCTACTTATTTAATTTCACCAGAGCGACTATCATCCCAAATTGGCTTTGCGTGAAGCTTATTTTGTTTGCTCTGAATTAAACTATCTTCAATAGTGTACGAATAATTCACGTGGGACGGATAGAACATCTCTATCTTTTCCCGCTCCACCAATCAAGTTTGCAATATTTTCAATTTCCGTTCTAAGGAGCTGGAGGGGATGTTCACAAAATACTTGATACTTTTAGCGGTTGGGAGGGGGGTCCTTCAAAGTATCATTCTCCAAGTCAGGAACAATGGAAAAGATATGACGCAGGGTGGAAGGAGGAAAGGGTCAACATTACTGAAATATGTATCACGTATTCTGTGAAAAACCCCGGACGTCTATAGCCACGGCCATAAAATAAAAATCATACGTTTAATTTATGCTTTGTCTGGTATTATATTATAGTTATATAATATATTTTTAGGCGTAATAGTATATGCACAAATAAAGCAGGAAAATTAACTCTATAATAGTTTTTTTTTCAAACTGAATTGAAAAAAAAATAAATAAAGAGAGGTTTTTTTTTCTTCCCCAAATCCAAATTACTTCATTTTCCTATAAGAATACTGGCATGAATTTTTCAGTACGATGAAACAATGGCATAGTTCGACCACCAATGCATAATTTATTTATAACACATAACAAATATAGCGGAGAAAAATTTATCCAACGCATGGATTCTATGACATTTTTTCTGTTGAATGGAATGACGTTATCAGTTTTACCGTAATTCACAGATTCAAGCATATTGTTTAAATAGTCAAAGCTTCAGTAGAGATAACGTTGTGCCGAGAAGACCCCTTTCAAGGAGAACGTAATACGAGTATAATATTTCCAACTAGAAAATATGTAATTCAAAAAACTATTTCAAAATATGCTCACTAGGGTGGTCCAAAAATCCATTGGAAATTTTTTTGTTTGAATTTTTATGGGGACGCCCCAGAAATTTGTTCGAATCTACACAAAAATATTGAAATATCAGCACCCCCCCTCCACTCCTGCCCTGGAGAAAACACGTCTCGTCGATGAAAAAAAATATATAGGGCAATGTGGGGTATGGTGTCAGTGCGGGGTACGGTGACTTTTGCTAATAATGCTCGTATTCCTTGAGTTTTATATTATTTTTTTTACATAAAATAACTTTCTTGAGTACCAAAGAAAGCTATGTTACGTAAAAAAATCAATATGAAAATGAACAAACACTAGCATTATTTGCAAGAGTCGCCATGCCCCGCACTGACACCATACCCCACTTTCCCCTATATATTTTTTTTTTTATTAAAATTTTAAATATTAAATTTTTCAAATATTAAGAATTTTCAGACAATTGATGCATTTATGACACCTCACTGAAGTCTCTCAGTAACTTATTCACGGGAAAGTTGTATTCAATATGATCCGTGTAAAAAATTTGAAGCATATTTTAAATATTTGTTTTATTTCAGAAAAATATATTCATAAGAAGGAAAGAGATTATTTGAAATATAGTTTTCTCTAATGTTTATTTATAAATTGATAGTAATTAAGCAGGCAAAGCTAAGTTAAAGATTTTAGAAAAAACCGCCACTTTATAGCACTTATCTAAGAGAAGATAGTTATAAACAATAGTAAATTGTTCAACAACTTTTTTGTTAACTTTAATTAATTATTACCTCACTAAGTGAAAAAAGGACTGAAAGATAAAAATTGCCGAAAAATTACAGGAGTTACAGCATTTACAAAATTCTAAAAAATAAACGAAAATGTACATTTGAGGCCAAAAAACTGCACCATATGAAAAAAAGTCACGAGGAGAAAAACTTTGCTTTGTGAATACCTTACAATATTGTTATGACAACTTTATGTTTTTTTTTTCGAAAAATCAAAAATTCAAATTTTGATCGCAGAAAAAATAACGAAAAATCAAACATTTCATTTTGCGGTAAAACTATGCAAGATATTGAAAAAGAAAAAGAGACAAAAAACTGTGCATATAGAAAAGATATGAAAATTCGTTATTAATCACTTTCTGATAGGATGCATAGTTTTTGTTTTATTCGTAAAAATAGCATTAAAAATATAAATATTAAATTTTTGGAAAAACCACACAAGTTATGTAAAAAGATGAATAGACAAAAGTTGTTTAACCAAAAATGATCTACAAATTTGTTGTAAGCTTTTGTTATAAAAATTTTCTTAGAACCACCTTACGCTAGGATATGTATTTTTGGTCAAATCGTAAAAAACAACATTGAAAATAAGCAAATTAAATATATGGAAAAACGACGCAAGTTGCAATAGAATTTTGGAAAAAAAATTTGTATTTACAACTCTAAAATATGCATTTCCGAACAGAATAATTGAATTTTCGACTAAAAAATACGAGATTTCAACAAAATAAGTGAATTTCTAACTGGGAAAAATAAATTTTCTAGCAAAAATGAAATAGCCACATTTTTAATAAAAAATTCTTCGTCAAAAAAAAAAATGTATCCAAATAGTTAAATTTTCGATTAAAAAGGTTATATTGCTACAAAAAAAATTTCAACAAAATAGATGAATTTTCAAATAAAACTATTGAATGTCTATAAAAAAATTTCAACAAGAAATAGGATAGTTTAATTTTCAGTTAGATTAATAATTTTTCCAGCAAATGAAATAATTTTTTAATGAAATAGTTGAATTTTCAACGAAACAAATAAATTTTCTATCAAAAAGATTGAATGTCCATCAAAAAAAAATTTCGACAAAAAATGTAGGTAAATTTTTAGTTAAAAAAATTCATTTTCAATAAAAACACTAATTTTCAATAAGAACACTAATTTTCAACCGAAGAAAAATTAATTTTCAATAAAAATCTAATTTTCTACCGAAGATCATAATTTTTCACAAAATAAATGAATTTTCAACGAAGTATTTTAATTTTTAATGGAATTTTTCACCTCATAGTTGAATTTTCAAACAAAAAGGTGAATTAGTTACCATGATGATTAATATTCTATCACAAAAGATAAAGCTTCAAAAAAATACAAAAATTTTCAAACAAATAGTTGAATTTTCAAGCGAAGAAGAGTAATATTCAAACAAACATGATATATTTAAACTTTCAGCTAAAAATTCAATTTTCAATAAAAAAACTAATTTCGAACCGAAAAGATTAATTTTCTACAAAAAAAAAAGATTGATTTTTAATAAAATTCATGAATTTTCAACCAAAAAGTTAAATTTTCAACTGCAGAAGATTTCTTATGGTGAATACGTGTCAATTTCAAAGAATTTTAAATATTTCAGGTATTATTGAAAATTCCAAGGATTCTTCAAGAGTTTAAAAAGTTTTGCAGGAATTTCAAAATATTACAAATCATTTTCAATTTTTTAGGTGATAGCATTCAAAGTTTCAAGGAACTTTGAAAGATTTCAAAGAATTTCAGGGTATTTTCAAGAGCTTTTAAAAGTCGAAAAGAACTTTAAAAGATTTCAAATGATTTTAGATATTTCAGGGTATTTTTAAAACATCCATGAAATTTTTCAAGCAATACAAACTTTCGAAAGATGTTCAAATATTGCAAGGGCTTTTACATGTTCAAGAGTATTTTAAAAGAGTCCAAAGAATTTTCAAATGTTTTCAATAATTTGAAGGAATTTTAAAAGAATTTCTAAGATTTTAAAGATAAAGAGTTCGTTATGTTTTTATTTTTTTCTCGTCCATTTTCAAATTGAAATACTGAAAAATACAATCTGTCTTCGAATTTGACTTAGATTGTACTATTTGGAACGATTTAGATTTCTAACGAAACAATAAGTTTGATAAAGTTTAATTTTGTTTGAATGAAAAATAATTATAGTTAAGAAACGATTTATTAATTAAAAAAAAAAAGAATATGCATCTGAGTGTGAAATGAAAGACTTGACGCGTATTAGCTGAATGCTATCAGAGAAGGGATTATTTTTAACGTCGATAAAGCAAGATAAGATAGATAAATTGTCTAAATAATTCTTTTTCTCCCTAAATATGTAGGCTTTCTCTTATTTGAATAAAGCTAAAAATAGTAAACATTCATGTTCTCGTATGAAACTTTTCAATTTGCTCTCTTTAAATGATTTATACAGCCCCAAATAAATTAATATACTTAGGTAATATGAAGTTTTTGATAACAAAAAGAGCTGATCAAGATACGTAAAATTTCAAACCACAAAATTTTAAATAAAATTTCTAGAAAATAATTCAAATTCGTATAAAAATTTAACGAATT